>CABFOW010000701.1:133032-153142 GCA_902141385.1 Timema californicum | reverse complement strand
GGGGTGTGTTTTTTTGTTTTTACTCATCACTTTTTAAAAAAGGAAAAAAGTGGGGTTACTTTTGGCGCCCAGCTGTCCCGGCGCCCAGTTGGCCGCGCCCAGATGGCGGCGCCCAGTTGTCCGGATTCGCATGTAAACAGCAACAATAGGTGCCAACTAATCCAAGCGCCAAAAATGGCGTCATCAGAAAACAACGATATTACACTAAGAATTAACCTCCATGTTAATATTAATTACACCTCTCATAACCAAAGGTTAAGACCCAAGAACGGGCTTGTGCTCTAGCATTAGATCTAAGGTGAGAATAGGATCACAAGTTGTCGTCATCTGACAAGCCTAAACATCGGTATGAAAACTTTAATTATTTATATATAAATCTCAAAATACCTAACAATAATAAACAATCTGAATATATAATAACAAGTAGAATGTCTACCAGAGAAATATTAACTTGGTGGCGCGTGGCCCCTTCTTTAACTAACATAAGATATAAGTGATATAACGATATTAAACTATATCAAATTTAATAACAAACAAAATGTCCACATCAGAAATATTATACATGCCGGTTCGCGGTCCCACATTTAACTAACATCTAAACGTAAATTGCCCACCAATAATAAACTATCCCAATCCTTTTTAACATCAAATAACAGAAAATAATAAAGAACATTTTGTTACTGTCTCTCTACTAGTTTTATTTATTATTATTATTATTTAGCACCGCGTCTTACTACCCGTTCGGGTTATACGCTCTCTACTAGTTAAAGCAGGCCATGAAACTTTCCGTGAAGCGGATATAATAAATTTAAGATAAAGACAATCAGGTCAAAAGGTCTTCCCAAAACACTCAAGGAACGAGCGCAGCTACGGGATGGTCGCCCATGGTATCCAAATATGCCATAGCCTTAAAGGCAGAAACCCGTAAAATAAATAATAATAATAAAAAATATATGTAAGTCCTGAATAGTAGATTTAGAATTATAAAGATTTAGAGCCAGAGAGAATTTTGAGAAACATGTCGAGCCTACTTAATAGTCAGGCCTCTCACCTCGAAAAGCCCAGAGTGTAATACGTGATTACATTCTGGACTCCAACCGTTATATATCCTAAGCAAATTATGTGTTCTCGGGGCGCGGAGAGCAGCGGAAAGGAACGGGGTAAGGGTTCCAGAACAGTCTCCACTTGTCCACACGCATTTAAGTCTACACACCATCACAGTTCATAGAAGTTCCGAATGCGCGCGCTGAGCTCACGCGCGACGCTGCTCATTTATTTAGGAGAGTAGTTCAACCAACACGGCTGGCAGCGAACTTCGGACCTCGAACTAGTTCAACGCTGGCAGTGCTGCGGTGTGTATATGTCGGATTGTAGTCGTGCCGGAATGAGTAAAATGAGGCTAACTTGGTGAGTTATACAACTTATCCGAATTTATGTTGAAACAAGGTTACACAATGTTCAGTATTAGGAACTTCTATGAACTCTTTATCTCCATTAATATTTAGTCAGAAATGATCCACGTGCTATAGTGTTCGTGTAAATTTACGATTTCGAGCCGACTGTATCACAGAGTTGATTGTCATGTGATGCGCGCCTAGCTTATCAGACCATGGTGACCATAGAAACAGTTCCCCTTTCGGGAAAAATACTTATGGTACCACCGGGAATCGAATCCGGGATCTATAGATCACTAACCAGAGGCACTGACCACTAGATCAAGAGGCCGCTCTAGATTCTTAATGATGCATCATTTCAATTGAACTTATCAATTATGTGAACTTCCAAGGAGTCAATCATTTAACCTATGTTTACATTATGGTATATTCTGATTTTGGTAGCTACTCATTTACAAAAACAATGATTATATTATAGTCAGTCATACATCAAGTCATGTTATCTGCATCCATAACTTTTGATAGATTTTACCAATCACTATAAAATAACACAAATAATATAGTCAAATGTTATCAATGTTGGCCGCAAAGATCTAATTATGTTGCTCTAAGCTGTTCTTACAAACAACATTGGCGTATAGTTAAGATCTGATGAAACAGTTACGTGCCATAATATTGAACCAAATTAATTAATTGATTTATTACTTATCTTACTATCATGTTTATATGATAAAACAAATAATAGTATTGTCAGAGGATATGATTGGTTGACTACCTAAAATTAATCAGTTCGTTACACATTTTATCTCTATTGATTTTTTTNAATATATAGTTTGGTAAAAATTTTATTTTTATTGATTTTTTTTTTTTTTTAGCTTTCTCGGTTTCACATGATTTGATCCGATATAATGGCGGGGAAATTTTTGTGTTTAAGAGGGGGAGGGTGCAAGTAGAAAAAAAAGCTTCTTTTGAAAGGTTTGGTTACTTAATCCAAAAGGGGGGGGGGTGTCTGGGGACGGTTTCAAAACAAATGTTTGAAAATTACAGGCCTACTCTGGATATTTTAATCTTAAATAAAAGCCCTCTACAAACAATTTGAGGTGGTCTAGCCAGATTTTTTATTTAAATATAGGTAGGCCTACATTTAGAAGGTACTTGGAATCTGACACAAGGCCATAGCTCAGCTTCATATTCGAGAATATTAGAGGGGAATAAAATAAATCTAGAGAAGGCGAATTCTTTCGGAGGGGTGAGGGGTGTCACCACTAATAAAACATAGTTTGAATTTGAATTAAAGAACAAATACATGTAATAGAAACATAATTGTATGTAGTCTATATGTTCCAACTCGTGGGTGCCTGCTACGATATCCTAATTAATGAATTATAATCGCTCTGTCGGTAAGGTTATTTATCACCAGCTGCGATGGCTCAATATCGGTAATGTCTTCTCTCTCAAACGGGTCCACTCGATAAAATCGAGCGCATTTATTTACTGATTCATTTTTCATTTAAAGCCCGGCATTTATTTACACCTTTAGGTTATGCAGAAAACAAGACAGTTAATTTACATCTTCTATTAATATTTATAACTTTTTGAATAGTTATTTTTAAAATATGTAATAGAATTTCTCCTAGATTAAACTTAACAATTACCGGAATGCTTGGCTGAAATGTTGGTACGCGTGACACAAGTGAGGGCTTTATTTGAACACCCTCCCTTAGAGTCCCGTGTCCAGGTGTCATTTTTCAATTTTCAGAATATGATAGCTAGATGGAGTAATCCTCATTAAAAGCATAAATAATAGCTTTGCCTATTTGACCCTCCCTTAAGGTAAATATTACCTTTAAATTAAGCTGTCACAAACTTTCTGGTAAGACTTAGATAAAAATATGGTGCTGATAAAATAGTGAATGTAAAATAAAAGATCAAATCATTATTAATATTCACAATACAAGCGTATACTCTTACTAAAGCTATATTTATGAAAACTTTAATATCTAGATGGTGAAATTATGTTTTGTTATAACATTTTTGGAGGTTTTCTTTTGTTTGGTACTTTTGGTTCTAAAAGGTCAATTTTTTAAACTCAACCTCGTCCCAAATACTATCAAAAGCAGTATCTAATCTCTTGTTTTTTTTAAGAACTGTAGTACCACATTCACAGTTTTCTTTACACCAATTATGATCTTAATTTTACTTTTTACAATAGTACTAAGATTCTCAATGAAAGTACCATAGGACTTAAGATTTATTCCAAAAAAATACACGTGCTTTTGAAATCTGATCTCGAAGTCCGCTTGCCTTAGAGCTAGCATCATTACTCCCACGAGCCAACTTGTCTAGAAAATATAGTGCAGCTGGGTAAGCTTAGCGCGCCTGATAATGACACTTCTATAGTGCAACGAGTTGGACACAATGGGCGTGGTCTAGCACAAGTCAAATTGTACTATTTAGCGATTTGGGCCAGACCGCTTGGGAGAGTTTTCGACAACTACTCCTAAATCATCCACCCACTGCAAATAGTCGCGAATCAATGGAATTTATTTTTATGAATCTTGCAATGATAAATTGCTTATAAATTGGTTTAAACTGTTCACAAATAATTTTAATTTATTTGAGGTATTTAACGTGAATTTTCTAAACTAACTGATTATATCAACACACGGGCTATAAACTAAATTAAATCTAGGACAGACACAACATCCAGCCCCCAGCTGTTAATTCATTACTGAGAAAGGGGAAATCCATATTTCACAAATGACAATATTTAGGCTATGCCAGGAATTTTTCCTGGGACCCTTAGATTAGTAGATATACACATTACCGACTGAACTAAAGTATCGGACTTATCTACAATTAGTTCGCCCAAAACCTACGGCTGGGATTAACAATTTTTTTTCATTTTGCTTTTTCATTGCTTTACTTTAACTTTAATTTAACTTGAACGAAACTTTAAATACTGTGGTATGTTCCATAAAAAAAATCATAAATGCCAATTTTGAATAAAGGGTGAATCTAATCAATCTCGTCCAATGTGACTGCTCACGAGAATCATGAATAAAATGTTAAACTATTTTCCGGCTCTTGTGCATTCAACACTGTGGCGACGTGGGTTAAGTTTACTGTATTTTCTTTTTAATCCATACCTTTTAACACGAGGGATATTTAACGCATCAATTTGAAATACACTTGTAAATATTTTTAGTCAGGGCGACTGCTCGTTGTATCTGTTCCAATACTATTTTTAGCACTGCTTTATGCTTACAGTTAGCGCTGTACGCATATGCACTAATTACGCTAGTGTATCAAGGATGAGAAAGTTTGAATGTAGAGGAAGTGTACCCGCATTTGCGTTGAAGGCTAGTGAAAACTGTTTATAATAAACCCCCTCAGAGCACTCAACTAGGATTCGAAACCCGATCTCTCCGCCATCAGCAGTCCAGTCCAGTAACTCCACTTAAGTATAATTAATATATAGAGGTAATAGGATTCAATTAGTATATATTTATTTAATATTAATATTACACTTTAGTGCTACACAAATGACTAATAACCACTTGAACAATATTATTTACGGGATCAGGGTGAGTGGATCGAATCTTAAAAAAGTGCACTTGAATTCCCTGGAGCGAGAATGAGATTTTACATTTGGTGTAAAACCAAACACAATGCACTTAAACAGGTATTGAACCCTGACCTTCCGTGTAAGAACAATAGGTGCATGTAAATTATTACACCTTCCTTGATGCCTACGCCATTTATTCGACCAAGTGTTGAAGTGGTTGACAGGTGCATAAACTGCTGCCCCAGCATTTTATAGCTACTACTATTTAGTTTCCTAATCACATCCACACCATCACATCATCCACATGTTTCCTAATCATCGTCGCCAATCCTCAAATTTCCTAAACACTGTTCCCATGTTACTTAAACACTTCACCCCTAAATAATCTGAACACTGCCTCCAACTTACCTAAACACACTCTACAAATTATATAAATACTGTCTCCACTTTACCTAAGTACTGTCCACACTTCACCCAATCACTATCAAAATCAACCTAAGCAATGTTTTCACGTTTCTATCAGTTATCAGGTCCTACTCACCATAAATAGAGAATGGAACTAAATGTCCTCAACCTGTATTCAAACTCTGCACCCTTGTACGAACACCTTGGTATATTATTATTATTAGCACCGCGTCTTACTACCCACTCGGGTTGTACGCACTTTCGCTAATGTGTAATTGTAGGGTGATTGTGAGATGAAATGGAGGACCTATAGTTTAACGTGGAATCCGAACCACGGTGGAGGCCTGGCATTCCCCACATTCACAAGGTGTCTTGTCAGAGGTGAAGGAAGGGTTTGGTAATCAGATAAATCTGTGCTGGGACCAAGGATTGAACCCCGGCCGCCAGCACAGAAGTCTGACACCTTACCCCTATACCACCAGGTCACCACCTCGGTATAAGTCTACTCGGCATATTATGTGCATGCGTGGTAATTCTATTTAGAGGGGGGGGGGAATAGACACATTAATAAAAGAGAGCATACCTTAATGTTTCTTGAAGGACACAGAAACAAAATTCTGATCGTGTAATATTCTGAAGAGAACTTATTCGCTAGACCTATTTATTCATCGTGTTTCCACTATCCTGGTCATGTTGTGTTACAAAGTTTGATTATACTAATGTTCAATACACACACCCGATGTTTTTGTTCTTAGTTCAATAGAGAAACTTATACCGAAACAATTATTGTCAAGTGGTAACCATCACA
Organism: Timema californicum; assembly: GCA_902141385.1. NCBI lineage: Eukaryota > Metazoa > Arthropoda > Insecta > Phasmatodea > Timematidae > Timema > Timema californicum. The sequence continues at coordinate 146,967 of CABFOW010000701.1, read as the reverse complement.
AAATAACCAATGAAGTAGTGGCTATTATTAAAAAATAGGACGTTCAATCACAAGGAAACTAATTTCATCCTTGCTTTGCGAATAGCTAGTGTTGCCAGTAAAAACATTTCAGAAGATGGTTTATGAAGGCCCATGTATAAACTAAAAGTTAAATGTAATTTGAAACAACCCAGCATACTTTTTAAAAATGTTGAATATATCTAGTAAAACACCTAACAAAAACAACTTTTTCTTTGGATTAGTAGAAATATTCTAACAGGGCCCTGTTTCCTTAACAACCCTATAGTTTTAGTTTTATGAATATATAATAATATGTTAAAAATGTGACAGCTCATTTTCAACAACTTTTTAAACTTATTTGTGGAGCTATGAAACTAGGCTTGATAACAAAGGGTTCTTAGTTTAGCCTTTCTCTAGAATAAAACTAGTCATCATTTGATAGGTTCAAAACAGAACATTTTAAGATATTTGAGAACTAGCAGCGAGCTTTCCTCTCTACCTTGAGTAAGAAGGTTCATAGTTTGGTTTCCCCGATTTCCTATTGAAATAACGAAGGGTGGTAATAGGTGAAGGGTGAAAGGAAGTATAAGCTTAGACAAAATAGAAAAGCCGTTTCAGAAAATGACACAGACAATTGTATTTTAAGCAGACTGTGTTAGCCAAATTAAACATAGCTGAAAACTATGATCTGCGCTACTATCAAACTACGCACAACTTTTCGTCATAGCTAAAAAAAAAAATATTTGCCATGATAGCTGGTTGCCTTTATTGTAATGGCTATTTCCAGCACCGCGTCTTACTACCCTCTTACGTTTACTTACTAATCACGCTACTGGTTTTAGGGATTAGGAAGGTTATATTTAGAGGAAGTGTACCCGCATTTTAGTGGGGGGGGAGCGTGAAAAACCATTTAGGGAAAAAACCTATGGACACCTGACCGAGATTCGAACCTTGATACCCCCATCATCGGCAGTTTATTCTACTACGAGAGTAGTGACTTAATCCATGCGGCCACCGAAGAGGTTCTGTAATAGTTGATTTGTACTGAGCTCAGCACCGAATTACGTATGTAAACATTACCCGTGTGTGCAGAATGGGCAATTGAAAGCTTGCTTCACGCCGGGATAACCTACAAATCACGTGTCGTGAAACTCAATCAAGCGTTCTGTTTGTTGCTATGCCTTGATCGAATAATATCGCTTCCGCTGTTCTATCGAGCGTCTCTCTCTCTCTCTCTCTCTATTTATATATATATATATATATGCGTATATGTATATATATATAGCACTCTCTGCCACCCTCGCAAGGCAGCCACCCCGATAGGGATGTGGAATAATTACCGATACTTTAATCATATATATAGTTTCTTTTTGATACTATTACTTATAGAGGCAATATTTGTGTTTCGATACTTTTACTTACCCAGTGTTATTGAAATTTTTCTTTCAATACAGGTAAGGTCTCGATACTTTTATTTAAATATAAGGTGACCTGGTGGTCTAGAGGTAAGGTACCGGACTTCTGTGCTAGGGTACGGGGCTCAATTCTCGGTCCCGGCACAGATTATCTGATTACCAAACCCTTCCTTCCCCTCTGACAAGACGTGTATTAATCACAACTTGTGGATGTGTGGAATGCCAGTCCTCCACCGTGGTTCGGATCCCACGTTAAATTGTAGGTCCTCCATTTCATCTCACATTCACCCTACCATTACACATTAGCGTAAGTGCGAACAAGCCGAACGGTTAGTAAGACGCGGTGCTAATAATAATAATAATAATAATACAGGTACAGTTTCGATACATTTCTTCTAATACAAGTACGGTTTCGATTCTTTTTATTTCAATAGAAGTACGGTTTTTATGCTTTTATTTCAATACAGATACGGTATCCCTGATCCCCACAAAACAAGGGCGTAGAAAACTAATAATTCTTGGATGTCTACTAAAAAGTTGACATAATATGTTGATACATGTTTTCATTTCTATATGTGCGGAGTGGGGGGATAAAGGGGATGAGCGTTGTATACTAAAATGGTAGATGTATAAAATTAAACGTGATCATCGAATATTAAAAACAATAAGGTTGAATAGAGTATGCCATTCTTGATAAGTGTCTTCCTCCTTTTCTCAAAGTCAATAACTTGTTTCGTTCCAAGAAATTTCCTTTGTTCTCCGACACCATATTGGATGTACCAATAACACCATTTTGTTTGTTTCTAATGATAGTGCAGATAGTTTTACAATAGGAAGTTTTAAACTTGTAGGTGAACCTTAAAATTATGTGTTACTCCTCCACTTCTAGGGGTCCACTAATTCCATTGAGGCTTCAAAATATTTCCAGGGGAGTCCCAGACCCCCTTCTCCTCCACCTAACTACGCCCATGTGACACTTAAAAATAGGAGGGAAATATGCTTCAGCCCAACTCACTGACGTACAATCAAGTCATTAATTTCATGAGTCACGAAACTGCCAAAATTCAACAAAACGTGTGAGCGCCATGTTATTCGTCAACATTCAACGACCCCCTCCCCCTTATGCCCCTCGTCCACCAAATCTCTCGTCAAACCAAGAAAACACCGACCACTTTGTCAACATTTTACTATAAACACCATATGAAAACAGTCCCACAAGTTCCGCTTCCAGCATTCATTGCAGGTTGCGAGAAATAGATTTATTTACCGCTGTTCATGAAATGGGGGCCAACTTGTTACATTTCACACATCAACGGTTATTATTGTTTCCGGTCCACGAGCTCTACGCATTGAAAGTCGCACACGTAATTCCATGAATTCTCTGTTGAATTTAATGGTGTAACTTTGAGATTAGTTTATCGCTGAACATTTATCCACGGTCCAGGGCCATTTGGTGGAATTTTGAGGTTATGGGCCCTCACTTATTTTTAGCACTATAACCCCCCTCTCTTTTTTTGGTAGAACACGTAATTTTTATATAATTTTTTTCATAGATTGTAATATTTTAAAAACCATGCATTAACTATTTATTGGATAGGTATTTAAGGATATCAAAAACTACTAGAAAAATTAAAATACTAAATAAAAAAATACATCAAACTCATAATTGTATAGAAGTGTGTCACTCCATAGAAATATTTTTAATGTTAGTTTTTTTATCTCTCTATGTACACGTGAAATCTAAATATTTACTCTAATATGTTAAGAAACATATAAAAAGTATCCAGTATTCTAGAGCCTGATCATTTATTGTCCACCAATAATCTGGCTGATGACCACTAATTGATTACTCGAAAAGTTGTATCTCGGATTTTCTTCTTTTTTTCTGTGAAAATTTTGCCCTTGCTTTAAAGTTACAAATCCAGAGGAGCTTCAAATTCTGCTATTTCAGTTTGTTTCCGGTTGCCTAGAGATATGTGGGAAAATGTGACACTAGCTCATTTACAGCGACTTTTTGATCATATTTGCAGAGCTATAAAACTAGGTTTAATAACAAAGGGTTTTTGATTTAACCCTCCTCTAACATACACAGTGATTTTTTGATAGGCTCACTTTAGGAAATTTTAAGATATTTAGAACAGTAAGAGGTTTGTTTTCTTTTCTCTCTTTCTTATGGGTTCGACAAGGCGTGGTTGGAGGTGAATGGTGAAAGGGAGTATAGGCGTGGACAAAAGAGAAATAGTTTCAGAAAATGACACAGACCATTGTATTTTTAATCCTTGTGGACTGACAGCGATTTATACTTTCTCGTTGACCGAGGCGGCTGGTTTAACATTTTCACATGCACTCATGTCACTATAAGGTGGGGTTTTCGGTTGCAAAATACTCATCAAATTTGGTAAAAGAGCAGCTTATTTAAGAAACACTTTATTTTTTTTACTTTTACTTGTATCATTTTCAAAATTACGCTTAATCATTTAATTTGTTATACAAAATAAAAACTAAAGAAATGTGATTAATTATTAAAACTTTTACTAACCCCAATAACACTATAAAATTAAATTGGTCAACAGCAAGAAATCAACAAGAGAAAACCCGCATCGGTGCTCGCACGGTCTAACGCGTATCAACTCTCGTGTTATACTGGATTGCCTGTGGCGGGGAGATCGAGGTTTGAATCTCGGTTGCGTGCATTGAAGGTGGCTTTTACAATATGATTTCGCACTCTCCCTCAGCGCAAATGCAGGTATATTTCCTCTAAAGTCCCTAAGCCAATGTGGAGTAAAAAAAAGTGAGACATCCGTAGTTTATCTTTCAATAGCCAGTACAAAAATATGGGGAGGTTAAAAATTACGCCTTCCTGTTTAGCGCTGCATGACTGCGGCCTGATCTTTCAGTCTCGCAGATCTTCTGCGACCTGGCAGTACCCACGGGTGCAGAAAAGTGTCGAAGATTCACGCTCGTATTCAAATCCTCCTTACGCGTTCACCGGAAATTTAGAGAGTAATATACTTGAGTGGCGCAGAAATTCACACGATAGCGGAAATAGATGTTGTTGATCCATGATGCTTTGCAACACAGACTAGAAACAGCTGATCATCGGCTTGTTTTATTTACTAGAACATAAACTGGTCTTTAAGATTAATAATTAAGGATTATTTCCTTTTGTTTTGTATTGTGTCATGAAACAAACCAAAACCGAATAAGAACGACACACTTGTTTTCCATTTAACTAGTTGTTTCAGATCATTTCACAACAGTACATGCAGCTATCTGCCAGTACAGTAGAATCTCATTAATCTGGACTAATAGGTACTTGCCCGGATTAATAAAAGTCCCGATTAAAAACTTAACTTATTAACTAAGGCAAGGTACGATTAAAACAGCATATACAAAAATAAACCACATTTATTTTCCATACATGGAAAATAATTCGTAGGAAAGATTTATTTTAGCACCGCGTCTTACTAACCATTCGGGTTATACTCTTATTTAATGGTTTTATGAATCAGGAAAGGTATATTTACAGGAATTGTACCCGCATATGCGTGGAGGTAAAGTGATAAACTCGTTTGTAAAAACCACTCTTGAGTACATCCGACTGAGATTCGAACCTCGATCGTCCCTTCATCGGCAATCTAATCTACTGCGTGGGTAGCGCATTATACTGCGGCCACTGGAGTGGGTGGGAAATAAATTAACATGTAGATTACTTAAAGAATATGTTGGTCCTTTGATCTGACTTTAATTAGAACTTGGTTCAGCCACACTCACGTCACGTGACACACTAACAGGTTTGAAAAGAATACTAATCTTCTGTGCTGTCTTCTTCTAGTATACATTTCATCAGTGTTATTTAATTTATTATTTTGGGAAAAGGTCTGTCCGGTTTAATTAGGTTCTACTGCAACTGGCTTTGAAGGCGCATGCGCAATGATTGAGTTGGTTGGTTTAGGCGCATGCGCACGGATTGCGTGGGTTGATTTTGAAATTTAACAGGGTATCCCAACCGGGTGCTGTCGCGCGGGAAAAGGAAAATTGAAGTTATTTCTTGCCGCGTCGAGCGGACAATGCCGATGATGCTGAAGTTTTATGATTGGTTTAGAGCTCGTCACGTGATTACGTTTCTGCTCTGCTCTTGTTTTTCAATGAAGATATGAATCCACACTTATGCAATATTTTTTTTAAGACTATTTCTACATGTTCAATTCCATTGGAACTTGATCTATTTCTAACTTAAAATATACTTTGTTTCTTTTGGGGCCTAATAATTAATAAATTACTTATTTCTCGCTTCTGAGTTTATGTTTCGTTCCCATCAGAGGTTCCTAGGCGTCGGCCCCCACCACCCCAACCCACCACTTTAAAATGTTCCTGCTACGGTCATAAATATCAGAGAGTTAAATTTCTAAAAATAAATAAAAATTTAAATATCATTAATACTTTTTTCTAAACTAATAAATTTAACAGCATAACTGTATTTTTTTAAATATGTACAGCACGTTGTTCTCATCCCCGTGTGTTTTTTACTCCCTAGCTTGACCTTGACAAAATCCGCCGCGGTGGCGTAGTTGGCTAACGCGCTATTCGTGTTCAGATAGATTGCTGAGGATGGGGAGATCGAGTTTCGAATCTCAGTCGGGTGAACTGGGGGTGGTTTCTCCTAAATGGTTTTCCACTCTCCCTCTATGCAAATGTGGGTTAACTTCCTCTAAATTCAACCTTCTCAATTCTTAATCCACTAGTGTAATTAGTACTTAAGCGTATAACCCGTAAGGGTAGTAAGACGCGGAGTTAAATAAATAAAAAAAACTTGACAAAATGTAATTTTGCGCTCCCCCCTTTTCCCGTGTTTTTATTCAACCTAGCTATACCTGGACAAACCCGACCCCCCACCCTTTACCCCGTGTTGTTCACTCAGCCTGAACATAACGCCGCCACCCCACGGACTGAAAACTTTCCGGCACCCCTGGACTGGCATGTAGGCAGTGAGATACTTGTGGCTGTCCCGCTGACAGTATACATGCATACCAGTGCTTCCACCGCTTATCAGTCTAACAAGCGGGACAGCGAGTGTCCTTGAAGGCACGAGACGCCTCCTCGTCCCAGGCGTCTCGTCCTCTCGTGGCGTCACGGCGACTGTCATTTATTCAGATAAATGACGCTTATTAGGCGCGCCTGTCACCAGAGAGAGAGAGAGAGAGATGGGCTTGGCACTATAGTATGTTTCGAGAAGAAAATGTCATAGACTTATTCTTTGTGTACTGCGTATTACTACCCGCCCGGGATATTTCAATCTTTACTCTAATGAGATGAGGCAGGGAGAATTTTTGTGGTGGGAAAACATATATAGGGAAATCCACCCTTAGTACAACCGGTAGGGGCTCAATCTCCTTTAGTATGGTTCGCCAATGACGTTGAGATCAGTTTTCGAATCCAAGTTGGGTGTACTTAAATGGTTTTACCTAAATGGTTTATCACATTACCCTCCATGTAAATACAGGTGAATTCCGTCGGTGCCAATTACAAATTTAGGTTTATTGATGTTGGTTCTTATGGGAAGGAAGGGCACAGTGGAATTTTTGAAAAGTCTAACACTGGAAGAAAAGTCAGAATTGAGGATATGTCTCCCCTAATTATTCTTGGTGAGAATTAAACTTGTCATTTCAACTTAACTCAACGTTATAGCTAATTTTTCATCAGTGGTGATCGGCTACTGAACTCTATTGTAAGAATTACTTTTGATATAATCTATTATCAAATCAAGGATGATGTTAGACTGAGAAATGTTCACTCTGAAAAAATTCTCTAAACTTTTTTGTCTTGCAACAAGTTTCGAATAATTAGTGTTGTGAAATATCCCTCTTCACATAAGCATTTCCCTCATCTGAACACAATTGTAATATTTAATCATCCTTAGCGTATTCTAGCAGCAAATGAAGTAACAAATCATCGTTTTCACTCATTGTGATGAAACAGTACTACAGTAGCCCCATGGCTTCTTTGGTGCTGACTGACAGCTTTAAAAAGTTACCAGACCAAATTATGTATCCCTACGCCGAACCAGATGATCTGAAAAAACATGTGTTTAGCAGCTATCACTTTTGACAGTCAAAATTTAGGTATATACCTAAATGTTGACTGTCAGAAGTCAGCTGTGAGCTGTCAGTCAGCACCAAAGAAGCCATGGGGCTACTGTACATTCAGAGATCAATGATTGCACACGACTGAAGCATGAAAGAAAGCAGCACTGGCGGCTTGGGTCGCGTGTGGCGATCTCAGTGCGGCGGCAGCCGTCTAGAAGGAAACGTACCTTTAAAGCATAATTTTAACATCTATGCTTTATTTAGGGGTATTGAAAGCACACTTTTTGAACCAAATAATAATATCAGCATAGGACTTACAAACTAATTTAACGCTTGAACAACCCGCTTCAGTGGCCGAATGATCTAACGAGTCAGTCTCACAATATACTAAAATACCGTTGATACGAGGAGATCAGGGTTCGAATCGGATGAACTGATATTGTTTTGTTCCTAAATGATTTCACACTATACTTCCACGCAAATGTGAATACGCTTCCTCAAAATGCAACCTATATCTAATTTCCTAACCCTCCTATTCAACTGTTGAACTAAAACCAGGCTAACAAATTTCATTTAAATCTGTCTTTTCGATTTTTCCGAAAATAAAACTTACATGTCTAGGTTATATTCTTCACATAGTGCGAAACCAAGTACGGTTTATTTGTGGTTCACTATAAAAGCTGTCCCAAGCCTTCAGAGTCAGATTGACTGACCTCTTGGTCTAGTGGTTAGCAACCCTGGCTACTGATCAACAAGTACCGTGTTCGATTCCCGTCATTAACATAGATATTTTTTCCGAAAGGGGTAGTGTTCCTATGGTCACCTTGATCTGGTTAATTAGGTAAGTTTTAAGATTTCCACTGACTCCACACCTTCATAATCCCTATCATCACATCATCTCATTGTAATTATAAATTGTAGACAACCCCCAAGGTTTTCCCTGAGCAACGTTCTGTTCGCTCAGAGTGGCTAAAAGTCTTACTACACGGCGACCGAAGACGATCAAATATGTCATATGCTAATATTTTTAAAATTTTTGTCCTGGTAAGCAAGCGCCTTTCCTTCACGCAAATGGGGTCACACTTCCTCTAGATTATATATTTCTTATGATTACTGCAATAGGGTAAATATGTGGCTTGCCCTCACAGCTAGGAAAATACGAAGCACAAATAGGTAAAATAAATAACTCTTTTTTGTTAATGCCATAACTGAAAAATATGTCACGCCCCCTCTTGGTACGTTTCGCGAAACCTTTCTATCTCTCCCCTTCTCTTTTTTTTCGTAAATACCTGAGACAACCTGTCCACATTTTATAAATACAAGTTCGCTCGCAGAGACACTTATCAAACGAAGCTAGTTTCCTCGAGGGACATAAAAAAAAGTGCCTCCAAATCCTCTCTGAGTGGCCGACGAGCCGGGCTTCACCCCCTAGAGTAAATACCCGAGCTTAGAGTGGGTAGGGGTTTCTCAAGTTACGCTTCTTTTTTTAAGAAAATATTTAATTTTCAATATGACATTTGCTGAATCTTATACTAGTCATCTGCACTACCAACGAAGGCTATAGGGGGATCTTTGTGCAAACGTTGTGTGGTAAAACCATGATAGGTTTAACTAACAGACGGAGGTATTGGAAGTATTTATAAAAGGGTTAAAGTAAAAGTACTATCTTTCACCGTTAATAAAACACTATTAAAGGCAAATGAAACAATCATTCTAAAGAAAACACCTAGAATCAGGTTTCACCAGAAAACATTCAATCTCACCTCATTCCCTTCCAATTAGAGAACGGGATGGTATATTTTAAGGCCGTTTTGTAAATAATATCATACTGATATATCTTTATAGTTTTAAAAATCAATCTCAAATTGATGATCATCCTTTTTTCACCGTGTTTTAGTACCCGTTCGGGTTATAAATTTACATTAATAACGTTAATGTATTAGGTATAATGAAGGTAAAACTCTAGAGAATGCAAATGAATTTGCGTGGAGGGAGAGTGGTAAACCATTTGGTTGAAAATACCCTCAGCACACCTGACCGAGATTCAAAGCCCGATCTCCCCGTCACCGGCAATCCTAACTGACACGAGAATGACGCGTAAGACAGTGCAACTACCTATACGGTTTTTATTCCCCGCCCCTCCCCCCCCCCCATTTTACTAACTATTCGGGTTATACGCTTATGTATTAATTACAATAATGTGCTAGGGATTAGGAGAGTTTAATTTAGAAGACGTGTGTCCGAATTTGCGTGGAGGGAGAATGGGAAACCATTTCGGAAAAACCACCCTAAGTACACTCGACCGGGATCGAACCCTGATCTTCCCATCTTTAGCAGTCTAGTCTGTTGCAAGAGTAGCGCCTTAGACCATGCGGCCACTGAAATGGGTGATACGAGTTAGTTGTTAATAAATTTTATTTGAAAATGAAACAATTTTGATGAAGAGTGCTCTTAAGAGCCGGTCTTACACCACGGATAACATGAACTTAAATAAACTTGTAATAAAGCTTGAATCAGGCGTCTCATCGTGGTACGGTTTTCTGAATTCTACTTTAAAAAAACCGTGGAATGGTAACCGGCAAAACTACTCTGCATATTTAAAAAAAATACAACAAAACAGAAAACTAATTTCTTAAAAGAAAAATATACTATTAAACTTATACCAATTTCGGTGCTATCGAATAAAGAAAAGAGAAAACCACACTATAAATAGTTTTATGGCTCTAGCGTGATAGTGTATCTAATTTCCCGGTTAATCGGATACATAATTTCCTGGTTAATCTGACTTGTGTTGGGCACTTGATTTTTTAAGTTGTACTAGTCTCTAGCCAGGCTCGTCACAAGATAGGACTAGTTATAACACCTCGTGTTATGGGTAAGCTTGATGTTGGGAGGGTGTTGAAATATCGGCGGTGTAATTAGCGTGTCCACAGCATATTTCTCACTAGGATACTACACGGCCGCCATCAAAACAAGGAGCAGTTACACGAGGCGGTGGTCTCCATAGCAACGTTTTAATGGGGGTTGAAGCTTTGGCTACATACGGTAGGATTCTGTTAGGAAGAATCGTTTAGAAAATACAAACGAGTTTTTTTGTATCAACATTGAAAACATTTTACAGTATTATTAGTGTTATTTTATAGGTAATTATCTATCAAAATTGATAGCTACCGATACAATTACCTGATGTATGAATAATGTGAAAGTATCTCTAGTATATTTTCTAGCTGTCAGATAGGGTTCTTTCAGCGCAACGTCATATATTTTCGACCCTTATCGATGAGAACGCTAACACAGGAGTCAGTTTCGTCTCTGGTCTGATTTACCGGTAACTGAGAGAATCACGAACAAGGTTGGGCTTTCCTTGAATTGTTTTTCACCCTCCCTCCGTCTAAATGGGGATAATATTGCTCTTTAGTTTACCTTCCTAATCTCTACCCCATTAGTGCAAATTTGCTGATGTGCCGAACGGTGAGTAAGGCGCAGTGTGTAACACATGTAGTTGTTTAGTTGTTTTTAGTGTATTTAGAAAGTGCATTTTAAATAACCAATGTAAAACCAAGGCTATGATATATATATATATAACACCGCATCTTACTACCTATTCAGATTGTACTCATATGTAAGCCTACTAATTATATTAATGTATTACTGATGGGGGAGGTTGAAATTTAAAGGGGGTGTACGCACATTCGCGTTGGGAGAGTGGAAAACCATTTAAGTAAAAAAAACACACTCTCAGTAAACCTAAAAGAGACTCGAACCCCAATCTCCCCATCATCAGCAGTGCACCACCTGGAAAACCTGGAAAACAGGGAATTGTCAAGGAATTTGCTTGGTCAGGGAAAAGTCATGGAAAAGTCAGGGAATTTTATTAAATTTTATGGAAATTTTACATTTTGTTTATAAAAAGCCTCATATTTTGATTCACAATAGTCAAAATAACACTTTTCTTCTAGTTAATACCTACCTAGAATCACTTTCACACCATTGTCCATGTTGAGCAGACTAGTATCACTTCTCAAGGTCAACAAGTGAGTTTTGTGTCGTTCCACCCTTCTGCCACGTGTCTTTAGCCAAAGTTGAGTCATGGCTTTTCACATACGCAAAATTTGACTAGACCTACATTTTAAGTAGAAGGAACTAAGAAATGTCTCTGTCCCACAACTATCTTAAATCATTCTTGCTCGAGGCAATATTTTAATGGCTCAATACAACTTTACTGAAATATATTTTTAACTTAAAATAGTCCATTTCCCCAGAGGAAGAAATCATGTAATCCCTTTATTGAGTGACACAATTTCAGAATGTGTATGTATCTAGAAAAAAACCACTATTAAGTATATTATCTTAAAAAAATATGTTCGTAATATACTTAATATCGATAAATAGTGGTCTGGGAAAAAGTAAATTGGGTCTGGAAAACCCGAAAAAGCCAGAGAATTTAAAAATATAGTTTGGCTGGACACCCTGAGTCCAGTCTTCTCTATAGTGAGAGTGATGCCTTAGACCATTCGACTACCGTGAGGGGTGATATCCTATTATTAAGGAGGAAATAGTAGTTATATAAAACGACACTCTGACCCAATTTGTAGTCTGGCAATGAAACGTTTAGAGCTTTCAACGAGTCGCCGCTATTAGAGGCCACCATAGAGTCTGTAAAAAGCCGAGGTCTCCAATTTTACAGCCGTTATCAAATAAAACCTTATGGACATGGGTGAGAGGAGAGGTAAGGTAATAACAAAAGAACGAGCTGCGTTTTATTTTCGAGCCAAAATAAAATTATATTTGTTGATGGAACCAACACTCTATTCTTATCCTCTTTGCACTCACTTCGCAGCAGGGACGGCAATTAAATAACACAAATACAGTTTTATTGTGTATTGAAAATAACATTTTAATGTTTTACTGCTCAAATGAACTAATTCCATTTTTTTTTAAAATTCAAACCAATATGTGAAAATGGGATTCTTAACTAAAATTATTTTTTGTCTTTTGAGGACAGGTTATCACAGATGAATTTTGTTTACGAATTTTTTTAGCATTGCGCCTTACTACCCGTTTGGGGTACATGCTTATGTACTAATGTGTAATTATTAAGCTGATTTGTTAAAAACGAGTAAGGTTAAATTTATGGCCAATGTTCCTGTATTTGCGTGGAGAGAGAGCGAAAAACTATTTAGGAGCACCCCCGGCCCACATTAAAACCGACCAGGGTCGAAATCAGATCTCCCTGTCATTGGCAGTCTAGTCTATAACGAGAGTGACGCCTTAGACCATACGGCCACCGAGGTGGGTTTTTTCAAATTTAATTTGATTGAAGTTTAATACGAGATATATTTAAAAACAGACTATACACATACTAATAATTATAAAATTACATTAAAAAATATTATTCAAGTTAAAAAAATAGCTCACATCAATGGGCACGCTGACAAAGTGTAAATTTCGACTATTCTGGTTTTCCTATGGAAGTGAGAACAGTATTCGAATCTTGGCTGGGTTATTGAGATGTTTTTTTATAAGTTTACCACTCTAACTCTAGGCAAATTCTGATACATTCCATCTAATTTCTACATTTATAGCACTTGGCATATGAGTATAAATATAGGAATATTACGGATAGATAGTAGGCTGAGGAGTACGAGGAGAAAAAGTTTTGAAACATAATAATAGGTAATCATATATTAAAGGGATCAAATAAATAGCTGTGTAACTCATTACTTTGTTTGTTTACTTTATTATTTACAGAAAGTATTGTCATGGTTTATTGGATTTTATTCAAACTTGGGGACTGTATTTGGTCGAAATGAAATCTTGATTTTGATTATGGCTCCAAAACTAAGGGTAGCTTATTGAGTGATGAATATTTTTGGGTAATTTTATTTTAACTGTTGTTTTCTTGGTTTCATACTCAACTCATTGACAACACTGTTAGAAACATTTCTTGCCAGGTCAATTTGAAACATTTATTTGAACAAATTACGAGAATGGCATGTTCGTGAGCTAGCGGGCCCCTTGATACGCCGGAGTTATTCATAAGATTCTAACCATTGCGTCTCAAAGACGCCGTACCCTCTTGAGGGCTCTTAAACCCCGAAGTACTACTCCGAACAAAGCGGCTTCATTCAGGTTCGTTGGGCCGGGGGTATTAGGGGATGCTCTCTTTGACGCAACCTTTGACATCTCACGGTAGAGTAACTTTAGTAACAAGACATGCCCTTAGTGGGAACCTTCAAGAGATTGTAGTTTAATGTTTTGACGCAGCTAGCTACAGCAGCTGTCTCCACTCAATGAACTACTGGATTATGTTTCATAGTTCTCACAATATCAAAAATAAATGGTACGGTGCACCGTTTTATATTCTAACAGAGACAATTACTAAGCACTCGCAAGATTTGTGAGACGAAATAATAAAATTTGTTGCTGGGACA
>CABFOW010000701.1:103518-132466 GCA_902141385.1 Timema californicum | reverse complement strand
TATATATATATATATATATCATCTAACTTGTTTTAAAATGTGTTATTTAACAATACCTAACCTGCTTCTGGTGACCACATAGTCTAAGACATCACTCTAGACTGCCAATGACGAAGGGATCGAGGTTCTAATCCCAGTCGTGTGTACTGAGGGTGCTTTTTCCTAAATGATTGTCCCCTCTCCTTCCACGTAAATACGGGTACACTTTCTTTAAAATCAACCTTCGCCATCCCTAACTCATTAGCGTAATTAGCACATATGCGTATAACTAGCCTGAACAGGTAGTAAAACGTGGTGCTAAAATAAATAATTATTCCTGAGTTATCTTATTTTGTCTTTATTGATAATTTTCCACATGTTTCAAACTTTTTCATTGTCTTGATAATAATATACAGATTTACGTTTATAAACGACCCTGATCGGCAAATTGTAATATATATAAACGTAAATCTGTATCAGTTCACGGCTTAAACTAATCTAACCTACTCTTTTGAAAAAATATATAGCTTTAGTAAGGAACACCTTAGATAAGTCAATCAAGAAAAATAAATTTCAACTTTAAATATAATTGAGAATAAGGAAATTTGAGTGGTGTACGATATACAGTATAGAATGCAAAAAACATATAATATGGCTATTATTATAAGACACTTGAATAAAAATAGATTATTATCAAGACAATGAAAAAGTTTGAAACATGTGGAAAATTATCAATAAAGACAAAATAAGATAACTCAGGAATAATTATTTATTTTAGCACCACGTTTTACTACCTGTTCAGGCTAGTTATACGCATATGTGCTAATTACGCTAATGAGTTAGGGATGGCGAAGGTTGATTTTAAAGAAAGTGTACCCGTATTTACGTGGAAGGAGAGGGGACAATCATTTAGGAAAAAGCACCCTCAGTACACACGACTGGGATTAGAACCTCGATCCCTTCGTCATTGGCAGTCTAGAGTGATGTCTTAGACTATGTGGTCACCAGAAGCAGGTTAGGTATTGTTAAATAACACATTTTAAAACAAGTTAGATGATATATATATATATATATATATATATATAGACCCTGTAATCGACCAAGAACCCTCTAGCTATTTCTAGCTCCTAGAACAGTGGTAAAGGTATAATGCAGGCAAATTTAACTACAGATACTACCCAGAAAGAGCTATTTATCGGTCCCATTAAACTAGAGAGCTGAATGAAACCAGGCTAATCGAGGTATATTTTCATATTAAAATAATTTAAAGCTCATTAATGAGTTACCAAGATTCAAAAAGTAGCATAAACATAACACATATCTAATGTGTTAGAAAAGCGATAAAAACACCATCATTCTTTATTAAAAGGGGTGTATTAGATGCAGACTTCCCTCAGCTTTATGCTGATACTCGGCGAAGATACGCAGTGGGCGAACACAAAATGTTAAGTCTTTTCTATTATATAGTATGTTATATATCTAGGCTGCTCAAAACGTACCCAGTCCAAAAGTAACAGGAGAACAGAGCGCTCGTTATAAGGAGTAATAATAGTTAATTATTCAGGAGCGCCTCTACGAAACTAAGATAAACGAAGAGCGCAGTAACGGGGAAGAACCTTTAGCGATCTTCACAGTCCTAGTTGGAAAGTAAAACATTCATGAGATAATATGAAATCCGCGACGGTGGAGCACGCGTCTAAAGACGCCGTGCTCTTCTTATTTGGTTTGTTGGTGAAGTAAATTTGGAATACGAATCCCTGTCTGGTGAAATAGTTGTTTCCCCCCTGAATTAGATGTTTTCTGCTAGTGAGACCCGGCTAAAAGATATTTTAAAAATTGAGATGTTGTGCGTGATGCATATTTTTACACTTGAATGCATAAGTGAAAGGTTTGAAAATATAATTTGTTGGATGTCAACTAATATTGTGTGAACAACTCAATATCATGGCCTGCTATTAGTAAAACAAGGAACTATGATGGAAACTTGTGTCCAAATTGGTCCAGGTTGTAGTGTGGATGATCGTATTAAACTGTCATTTGGCATATGTTAATAAGATGAGAATCTGGAGGCAGTGGTTGAGTTTTACACCAACGTCCAACATTTCCTTAGAAATAGTTTTTTCAACTACTCAATGAACCGTAGAACGTGCGGAGTGTAAGTAGACAAGCGCGGAGAAATCCATGTCATACAGTTGGGGTACAGGACTGGATAACTTATCCTCTACATCAAATGAAAAGCGTGTCGTCCTATAAACTATGCCATGGAATAAAAGTCATTTGGGGATGAAATCCATGAAAGATAGCCATAACTAAGGACAGGATGACTGAATAATCTGTATGTATTTATTAAAATCCATGGAGATAGACTCCCGTATTAACGTTGGTTAAATCTATTACACTGAATATCGTTTTCCGCATATAAATATTTGATGATATAGAATATGATCATATTCAACAGCGTGATTAGAAATTGATACCCCAAAATGACCCGTGTATGATCTTGTATGAACAGATACATTGCATAGCATTGATTCTAATCCTAAGATCTTGTCTTAACACACAGCTTAATTATTAATAACCCCGTATCAGCGGGCGCCAACCTCGTCTGGATTGGATTTCTGGGGACGGTGAAGTCGGGAACTGGTATTGGACGGGTGTTTTGAGCTGTTATTCCCCCTAATTTCTCTCCACTCTACGTCAGTACAAAAGCGGGTATATTTCCTCTTAATTCTACCTTTCTCATCCTGTTGCTGTAAGTATGTGGTTAACCTGGACAGGTACTAAGATGTGATACATGCACACAACATCTACAGTCCAATTTTCACAGTAAGGGACTTATCTGACAGCAATAAAAGCTAATAGATCTACTTTCACGTATTCATACACCAATGTGGTCTGTAGCTGTCACTTTTCATCAATAATATCAATACATATAATATTAAACTTATAAAACAGTAAAATGTTATAATATTTGACCGCAAAAAAGTTTATATTTTCTAAAAGGCTCTTCCTATAAAAATTGACCATGAACCAAGTTTTATAACATTTTTTTAATCTAACCCAGAATTTATATTTGTTTAATCTCAGTCTCGGACTAGGTACAGTGTGTGCTTATAGTAACACCCGATTGTTCTACGACGAGGAAAAGGTAAGATTGACGAGATAAAGCACGATTTCCGTCAAGAGGGGGGGGGGATNGGGTGGATAGGTACGAGGCCTGGGGGAGGAGGAGTTCCTGAAGGAGAACATCGTGAGATCTGATCGATCTTGGTTCCAGACTCGTCGAAGAAATATTCCTGGAGCTCAACTCGCGCTGAGGGCAGAGGTGAAAGAAACTAACCGGAAACTGGATCTAGTTCTTACTTAACTGACGTGTAGTTATGGAATCTTGAAAATATTAATGTGTGGACAGTTCTGAGAATATGGTTTGGGAAAGGGGTAAGGGGGTTCTAGGCCTATAAACGCTGGAAGCAAGTGGACTATGGGGAAATGGGTGACACTTGAAATTGTTTGAACAGGATTTATTTAAAGGGGGCTTTCATTGCGAAATACAAAAAATGAACTCAAATGGCTGTTAGCAAATATCATAACTCACTTCACCTCCCTTAATAAAGGACATAATTGGGAATAAAAACTAGCCAATGGTCAGCGGTGGAATATGATGGCTTAGAAAAAACACAATTTTAAATATTATGTATAAAAAAGACTAATAAATAAAGTATTATTGGTATATTTTTTAAGCGTTTGGCATTATTGATTGGGAGGGACATGGCATATAGTTCGGTCGCCTGTATGTAGACTATTTGCGACACTGGTGGTACAGAGCGTTGCCCAGGATACACCTATGGAGGTTGTCTACACGTGCTCACAATGAGATGATGGATGAGATGATAGTGACTATGGAGGTGTGGGGTCGTGGGAATCATAAGCCCAACTTAAGCCTAGTTTACCAACCACTGGTGACCGTTGGCATTATTCCCCTCTAGAGAATAATAACCAAGGTACTAGCCGGGAAACACACCCAGGACCCCTATTTTCGTGGCCAGGTGCTTTCACCACTACACCACGGGGCCGGATATGATTTTTATTATGATAATATGTGCGTACCAAACCATAATTCATCGTTATTACCGGCGAAAAAGGGAATTGATAGTATTAGCCATTTTATGATAAAAGTCAGCGGGTTAAGAGGGAGGGTAAATAAATCCTCACAAGTATTCTCCCTGAATACTTTACTAACAACCCGCTTCTATGGCCTCATGTTCTAAGGCGTCATTCTTGTACTAGACTAGACTGCCGAAAATGGATAGGTAGGCGTTTGATCCCGGTCGGGTGATTTTTCCTTAATGGTTTTCTACTCTCTCTCTCCACGCTAATGTGGGTGTACTTCCTCTCAATTAAGCCCTCATAATCCCTAACCCATTAATGTAACTAGTATATAGGCGTATAACCCAAACGGGTAGTAAGACTCGGCGGCACTGAAAAATATATATAATAAACGCGGACAAAAGTGTCAATCTCGTCTGATCTGGTTTGCAGGTGATAGAGAGGTTGCGGTTAAAATTCCGATCGAGTGTACTGAAGGTGGTTTTTCCTACATTGTTTCTCACTCTCCCTTGAATCAAATGCAGTTACTATTCCTGTAAACTCTACCTTACTCATATCTACTTCGTTAGTGTCAATGTGCGTATAGCCCGGAAGGGCAGTATGACATGGGAGATCCACCTTTTACCCCTCACCCTCTTTACAAACACACACACACACACACACACGAGACTCCATAGACCCATCGACTTTAAAAGACCAGTGTCAGTCAACCCTTCCGATAGTAGACCTTCCCAAAATGTTAACGGCCCCTTCCTCCCCACCCATTTGATCCCCCGTTGTCGGTCGAGCAGATGTCGCTCTATTGGCCCAGAGACTGTGCGGGATGTTCTTGGAAACGGTCCAATGAACTTACGCCCAGCATCTTTCAGATACAGACTTGACTTGAGGGAAACGACAGAGGCATGCAACCTCCAGCCTGGGAATGTTCTTATCAACCGACAGTTCCAACACTTGAGATCAACAGAATATAAATATTTATTAGGACTTTTCCCCATTGTATAATAAAATATGAATCAGCCAAAATCTGCAAAAATAACAAGAAGAGGCCATTGCATATATAGATGAACACGGCAAAATAACCTTAACGGCTGTCAAGCATATTCAATAATGTGTACCGAAATTTGCTAAGATAAGAAATAGCACTATTGTTGAAATAAAAGAAACAAAAACATTTTAATGGCAATCTGAGAGAAGACAACATTTGAAGATTAAACTACTAATCACTTAATTTAGAGAACTTAAATATATGCTTGGCCCCAGCAAGTCTTTAACTTGATCTATCTACGGAGTGAAAACCGATTATTGCGCTGATGAAATACTCTTATTTTCGACTTAAGGAAGATTGTTTTTATTATTTTAAACAATATATAATTTTTTCCTGGATTGACTCTAATATTTTACTAGGAAAGTACCCCCACTAATGGTCACTTTGAATTAGGCGTTTGCGTTTAACCCGAACGGGTAGTAAGACGCGGTGCTAATAATAATAATAATTAGGCATCAGTTTCCCGTTTTTGTTTGTTTGCCGATAGCCAGGAGATTGAGGTTCGAATTCCAACCGGGTGTATTGAGGGGATTTTTTTAACTAGATTATTTATCCCTCTCCCTCCTACACAATTTCAAGTATCCTTACTCTATATTCTACCTTCTTCATTCATGGCTAATTACTCATTGGTGTTAGTATGTAGATGGACCGAATGGGTATGAAACACAAAAATAAAATGAAAAATCTATTCATTGACGAAATAAATGCCTTTTTGAAGAAATTGATATACACCATAAGTCAGTTTATAGGAATGAGGAAGGAAGTAATTTAATGGTAGGTAATCTAACCGCATTTGCGTGGAAAGAGAGTGGGAAACCATTTAGGAAAAACCACCCACAGTAGACCATACCGGGACTCGAGCCCCGTTATTCCTGTTATCAGCAGGCTAACACGAGAGTGACTCTTTAAACCAGGCTTTAAAACGCGTGACCCGCGGTTCGTATGTGGCCCGATTTATGATTCTGTGCAGCCCGTGGACCCTTTGCTGAACCTATACTCAAAATGGTCCAATTCGTCTTTCTAAAAACGTTTTAGAAATACATCCTCAGAGAATATGACATTTGGAAATTTGTTATTATTTGGGGAAATCCAGCAAGTGAGGTTGTTCTACCAAGTTTTACTCACTACTCACCAAAACTCGGATCTCCAAAAAGTGGTTAAATCTACGCACCAGATATGTGCAATATTTGTCAGCACAAATATGTTTATCCGCTCATGAAAAAAAAAACCGAGCGATCACTTTTACCGATACGCGTTTGTCATATATTTTGAACGTGATTTCAACTAGAGATCTAAAGCCACTCACACACTTGATGCCAACATAAGGTTTCAAATTTTTGATAAATAAAAAATAAGTATAAAGCCCGTAAATTGATTTGCTACACGTATTAGTGATATCTCGGATAATTTATATTATTATTATTAGCACTGCGTCTTACTACTCGTTCGGGTTATACGCACTTACGCTAATGTGTAATGGTAGGGTGTTTGTGAGACTAAATGGAGTACCTACAGTTTAACGTGGAATCCGAACCACGGCGGAGGCCTGGGCATTCCCCACATTCACAAGATGTCTTTTCAAAGGTGAAGGAAGGGTTTGGTAATCAGATAAATCTTTGCCGGGACCGAGGATTGAACCCCGGCCGCCAGCATAGAAGTCTGACACCTTACCCCTAGACCACCATGTCACCACGATAATTTATAGTTTTATGGTTTTATGGGAACACATACACTAAGGCAAGTCTGTAGTTTGTCTGCCTATTGAATTAAGAAGCCCAAATTAGAGTACCGAAACATC
This sequence comes from Timema californicum, assembly GCA_902141385.1. Taxonomy (NCBI): domain Eukaryota; kingdom Metazoa; phylum Arthropoda; class Insecta; order Phasmatodea; family Timematidae; genus Timema; species Timema californicum. The sequence continues at coordinate 125,537 of CABFOW010000701.1, read as the reverse complement.
TAGTGCTTACTATGGAATTGAGTTTGTCCCTTTATCATTGTTGAATTAACGTCCAGTAAACTGTTTCGCCTCTCGATTCTAGAATTAAGTTAGTTTGAAGTTCATTTACTGATCTAATATACCAGTTCAAGAAGTGAACGTAAAATAGCTCTAATGAACAACTTAAGTTTTCATGTATCAGGAGTTATTGTATTAGTAAATGGTCGCGTATACTCTGATTTACTGTGTAACATATTTGGTTATACGTATCTGACCAATAGAGATGTTGGGTTAGTCGTATTAACTGTAACTGCAGCCCTTCAAGTAGTTCTTCCTCTTTATATCAGAATATATAGACCCGTTTCCAAGTGCGTCGTTAACAGCTTCACGACATTCGTTGGTTAGTACTATACTGTCTGTAAACATGTACCACTACCAATTCAGAGGAGTGCCAACTTAACAAGAATGAAAGGATCTCTATGATAATCCAGGGTCATTAAATTATTAATATTATTATTATTTATAGTAGGACTTTGTTTTAAATAAACTTTTAGAAACTAAAAAATTCTTTTTACAGTAAAATTAAATAATATTTAACTATTATTAGTATTGTTTTATAGGCATTGATTCTATATATCAAAACTGATACATTCAGATTACATTACTTGACGTATGACTACGTGAAAGTAGATTTAGTAACTCATACCTGTCTTTAGCTACACTTTATACACCTGCTTTGGTGGTCGCATAGCTTAGGGAGTTAATCTTGTGTTAGACTAGACTGCCGACTACAGGGAGATCGGAGTTCGAATCCCGGCCGGCTGTACTGAGGGAGATTTTTAAAAATGGTTTTCTAATTACTTCCACACAAATGAGGGTACATTTCAATTAGATTCAACCTTCGTCATCTCTAAATAACTAGCGTAATTAGTACACATGCGTATAACCTGAAAAACTACCCTTTATACTGTGGGCGGTTAAAAAGTACGAATAAGGCCCTAGCGGGGAAGGGCTAGAATCCCGGAAGATTGGGTGGGTCGAAAGTATAGAAAGATGTTGAAAAGTACCTTATATTTATTAATGTTAAAAGTAATGAGGTGTAATGAGGTGGACTGGATATAATTAGCTCAAGATATAGGTAGGCGACATAATGTTGAATGTACAGCAATTAACTTTCGAGTTTCCAGTGTCATTGAATAAGTAAATATACCTATCTACTACACAATTGGTTACGTAGAGCACCTTATCCTGTAGTGTGGGAGCATTCATGATTTCAAGGGACCTCGTGAACTGGCTAAAGGCACAAGTTCGACCCTACGCAGCGGAGTCACTAGGTAGTGATTTCTCCATCTAGTTTCCTTTAAGATGATATTTAGCTGACTCATCAGCTCTATCCATTCTATATAGCATGGCTTCCCTTCGAATGAGGTAAAGCTCCGCCATTCTAAATACAACCAATACATTAATTAGGATTCACTAGAAATTACTTGAAACTCGCTGTTACAGTCATCGAGCAGGCCCATCGGTCGCACGCTGCTCGCTCGTTAACAGGATATTAATACACTATTCTCAGACCCGCTTCGGGGGCCACATGGTCTCGTAGTAGACTAGACTTCTGATGACGGGGAGATCGTGGTTCGATCCCAGTTGGGTGTACTGAGGGTGGTTTTACCAAAGTGATTTCCCACTTTCCCTCCACGCAAATGCGGGTATACTCCCTCTAAATTCAATTTTACTCATCCTTAGTCCATTAGCATAATTATCACTTAAGCGTGTAACTTCAATAAGTAGTAAGTAATACGCGGTGATGTATATTAAAGTATATATATATATTTTTTTTCAGCAGTATGGTAACACGACACTGCTTGACTTCCAAGAAAATACATTGTATTTACACCATTGGGGTAGGGTAAAGGAAGGTGGAATCTTAGAGGAAGAGTACTCTCATTTGCATGATGAGGCCGGGGGAAACCACCTAAAAATAGCTCAATAATCCAGCTGGGACTATAACCCCGACCTACACGCCCACCATAGTGAGCCAGGTCAATGAAGAAACCAGCCATGATATTAATCATTTCAAAATATCCTTTTTTATCGTCATAACACGTTGACGGCACTTTACGGTGGTTTTAAGAGAGAACATTTAACTTTTTTGACTATATTTATTGAAACCTTAAACACTGTCTCAAATTAAAACAACAGAAACGAGCACATTTGGCCCTTATCGTGCGGGAGTGAATATGCCAGTAAGTTCGTATTTACGTCTGTTTCGTAAATTTAAGTTTCTGACTTTGGTACTGGGAGGAAGTAGCACAATGATAGACATATAGACTGAATCCTACTATATACATATTTGTTTAATATGGTTTTGGTAGAAAAAAAGGCCTTTAAGATGTACATTCTACAAAAATCACTGAATACCTATAAAACCTGCTTTTATTATGGAATACAGGCTGGCGGTTTTCACTATGTTTATCTAGTTTGAAAGATTTTGTCAGAATAGAGTCAATCTTTCATAGGAAGAGAGTTATATGACGGATAAAACAGTTACTAGGTCTGCTTTAATATATTCCTACGTCATATTATATCTGCAGCTGTCACTTTTTATAGATATTACAAATACCTATAAAATAACACTAATGTCGTGACCTACGCTTCCCCTCCCCTCCACTCGTGGGCTTGATTTGTCAGTAGAGCTTGCGGAAGAGGTTAGGTCACAGGCAAAGATAATTGTGTGGGTTCTAAATAATAAGCAGGATTACGAATTTTGGTTTAATAGAAGTTGTTATTAAAAGATAATACAAAATGGGATGTTAAATTAAAGATAAAGAAATATAGACTGGACGCTCGTGCTCGTGGAAGAACTGGCTTAACTCGTGGAAACTTAGACCGATGGAATTGACTGACACTACGCGTGGACCCTACAGAGCTCGATCTTAGGACCCTGGGCTTGACGGATGCCCTTTAAGACAAGTACTAATGATTAGCTGAAGATGTAGTCTGATAAGGTCCAGCATCGGTCAGCGTAACTGCCTGCGATATCGATAGAACTGTGACAGCCCCGATGTAAAAAAAATAAAAGGCTTTTATAGCCTGCTGTGGCTCTTTCCTGGCCAACTAGATCAACTATTGCTATGAATGGTCAGTATTAGCTTTCAAACTTTCTAGTTCATTACGTCATATACGATAAGCCAGCTCTTTTTATCACGTGCGTCCACTCGAGCTATGTAAATCAAAACAAAAATTCAAAAATTGCATAGTGGTTATGACATTAGTAAAATATTAAATTTCTAATAATCTTGAATGTAAAAAAAATGTTGGTGTTTTTTAAAAGTTTCATTCTATGAAAATTGGTCTTAACAAATATTTATATGTGAAAATTAATGATTTCAGGCAAAGATAATTGTGTGGGTTCTAAATAATAAGCAGGATTACGAATTTTGGTTTAATAGAAGTTGTTATTAAAAGATAATACAAAATGGGATGTTAAATTAAAGATAAAGAAATATAGACTGGACGCTCGTGCTCGTGGAAGAACTGGCTTAACTCGTGGAAACTTAGACCGATGGAATTGACTGACACTACGCGTGGACCCTACAGAGCTCGATCTTAGGACCCTGGGCTTGACGGATGCCCTTTAAGACAAGTACTAATGATTAGCTGAAGATGTAGTCTGATAAGGTCCAGCATCGGTCAGCGTAACTGCCTGCGATATCGATAGAACTGTGACAGCCCCGATGTAAAAAAAATAAAAGGCTTTTATAGCCTGCTGTGGCTCTTTCCTGGCCAACTAGATCAACTATTGCTATGAATGGTCAGTATTAGCTTTCAAACTTTCTAGTTCATTACGTCATATACGATAAGCCAGCTCTTTTTATCACGTGCGTCCACTCGAGCTATGTAAATCAAAACAAAAATTCAAAAATTGCATAGTGGTTATGACATTAGTAAAATATTAAATTTCTAATAATCTTGAATGTAAAAAAAATGTTGGTGTTTTTTAAAAGTTTCATTCTATGAAAATTGGTCTTAACAAATATTTATATGTGAAAATTAATGATTTTGCTGTTGCAACTGGAGATCCCCGTTTATGGACAATATATACCTCTTCAGATAATAACTTAAGGCTAGAAACTGCGTCTATTGTATTTGTCAATAGATGCGAACCTTCGTATGAAGTTAATATTGACTCGTGTAGTGATCTATCAGTCCGTGCATGTCTGTGGGCAGTCCGTCAGAGCTCAGTTATAAACTGTAACGTTATTGTCCGGGCGGTTAAACAAGGAGACGTCCGTCCTTTCCACGGTTACGAGACCCCGGCACGCGAGACTCCCGTAATGGACCGATCATTCGTTACTCAGGACGATTATCTCACTGTCATTTACTAGCACACATTTGATTAGTTGACATCAAATAATTCTGATTAAAGGCACAAAAGTACTACTATAATCTAACATGAGTTTAAAACGTGATAAAAAGTGGGGATGTGGTTCACTCTAAAGAAAACATGATCAAAACATATTACCTATTGTCAAACAATTGATAAGAAACACAATAATGCATACCTTATTCTTATAACTTAATATCGTAGTAGCCTTCTTTTTTTTATACCTTTTAATAAACATTATCAAGGATTGAATCAATGCCTAAGGATAAATAGAAATGTTCTTTAAAATAAGCTAATTAAATTAATGATAGATGATTTAATAAGTGCTGGAGCATTTTTATTACACTGTAGAGTCACTGTCAATGTTATTAGTTGCTTTATATGACCTAAGAAAACAGGATAAGGAGTTATTGAATTAGAATTCGCCTGGAGCGACTTTCAGAAATCCCACCGTTAATCCGTGACGTGCAGTACACCTGATCTGTAATCAAACCCTGGCCTCCCTGCTTAAAGCCTGTAATAGTAACGCACTTATATATATACACACCGGTGGTGTTAGGTGATCAGTGATCACTTGGAATTCCTGATAATGTTATCAGTTTGGTGCTCGATATGCCAAATTCTGTGCCAACTATTACGACTCCGAGCTTAAGTTACCCGGACGGGTATTAAACCTGAACTCTCGTAGGGGAATTTAATCCTTCTTACAAGTCATAAGTTTCGACATGTTTTTCCATACAATATTTGATTAATGTAAGCTATGGCTCTACATTTAATAATGCCTAGGCTATTAGTGTTTGGAACTTCTCAATTATAGTTAATCCTTAATCATTCGGATATTATTAAATAAAGCTTTAGTGGAAGTCCTTGGAAAGGAATTCAAACATGAGCTTACTGGAGACTCGGAGGATGTAGGACAATGCTTGGAAACCTAAAAAGGTGTTAGGTTGACTCTTGAAGTCTCACAGAAGGAATATGCTCATGCTTGGATACTCTTTTAGAGGGAGATAATAAACGCCTAAATATTCTCAGCGGTAGTTGGCTCACGCTCAAAGATCCGAAGAGGTAAACTCACGCCCAAATAACCTAGAGGTAGGTAGTAAGTCCCACCCGAAGAACTTAAGAGATGGTAGATCTGTACCTAAATAGCTGATAGGAGGGTAGGCCCACAGTCATAGATCCTCAGAGGGATTATAAGTCCATGACTAAACAAGCTTAGGAAGGCTAGGCCCACCTCTGAATACACTCAACAAGTGTATATAGTTCTGCGCCTGAATACACTCAGATGAAGTAGACTAACGCCTAAAGACCATTAGAGTGGATAGTGTCATACCTGGAGAGCAGCGCACTTGAAGTTAACGCCTTCATGATCACCGCATCTTACTACCTGTTCATGTTAGGCGCACATATAGTACAATCCTTAGAGACAGAATTAGGTGAGTAGTATCAAATGAGATAGGCTCTGTTTGTAAGCCATGAGTGGATATAAGCCTGTTTAAAAAGAGAACATTAAACATATAAGTTAAAAGTAAATGCTTACAAGGTCGACTCGCCCAATTACATTCGACAATTTTATCGTTTGAAAGCGATGTAAAGTACATAACTTGTGGCCCAGTCATAAACGGGGAGAGAAAATAAAAAGAGGAGATTAAAATTATTTTGAAAATTCTCCCTTGATGTTGACGAAAGTTTAAAAAATAAATATATTTTAACTTCTTTGAAGATTTTTTTTGTTAGGAAAGGAGAAGTTTTGCCAAAAAAAAAACAACCGCGAACACCTCCGCTCTACAAAATAAAGCGCCCGGTGGAGCGAGACGAGCGAATTGGTAGTCTGTGGGTTGAAGCGATCCAAGCGACTAATTTCAAACCGAAATCTTGGACGAGTTTTTGCTTTAAATATAGCCATGATTGACCTAGCAAAGGTATCCCCCGCTTAGTAGCTAATTAGTAGCCTTATACATAGCAAGTGTAGCATAAAAGGAACTCCGTGATAGTATTGGTACTGGATAGAATCCCACGATATTGTAGTTGCCACTTGTCTTATATTGCCCACGGGACAGCGAAGACTGAAAATAGATGTTTCCAAGAAATGGAGGCGTATAAAATAAAACCTTCAAAATATTAGGTGTTAAAATGAAGGGAGCAGTTTCATTACATCAACATGTGAGGTCCCCCCCTTCCCTACTTAATCACCCTCCCCCTCCTTCAGTGGAACATTGTAGAACGGAAACATACTAGTAAAACTCTTTTGGGGAAAGATAACCTTGGTGCACCCGGAAGGGAATATAACCTCAAACTTCATGTCTTCGGCAACAAAGTGCATTGTGAAAACGCTCTCGCATTAGCGCGAAGAAAAAACGGAAAATTACAATAAAAAAATAAAAAGAGTAAAACTGGCCTCCGAGATCCGAACCATTTTGTGTTTCTTTTGGATATTAAAACAAGTAGCCTAGTCCTAACATTGTAGTCAGTTTACCAAACTACTCAACAACGGGAATGAGATCTAGTCTAATTTATTTTTAGATTTTTCAGACTTTCAATACATTTATCTCTGATTCACTCTATCCCTATCACACTTCAAAACGACTAAGAAAGTGAGATTCGAACCAATAAAATCTGGGTTGGGCCATGTATAACGATCTTGATCATAGCATGAGTACCGTGGGATTTATTTACCTTAAGACCCATATCGGTGGGCACGAGGATTAAATGTCAAGCTCGTATCTAGTCTGGTTTGACAGTGATGGGGAGGTCGGGCCTCCAAAGAGAGTATTTTATCTCAATGGTTCTCCACTCGTAAACCAGATGCTGAGTGCTCAGGGAGACCGACAGCCATCCTGGGAGGACTTGATTCGATCTCAAGTAGCGCATTAATTAGTTAAATGTTTGTGTATGGTTTCGTCCTGATTATTATTCGTGGAAATATGGCTGGGTGTTGAGTTTTGTCTTTTGATTCAATCTCTGGTAGCACCGACAAAGATTATTATTATTTGTTCACAACTATGGCCTGTGATTTAGTATGTGAATATTTTGACACTGGATCTGGGTGTTCAGATTTAGGCGTACGGTTCTAAGCTAAGCTATCCGGTAATTCGTGTGTCTGTATAGATATATCTGCAGCCGTTATAGTGGTCAGAGCCCCTGGGTGCTGAGATAGATGTCTCGGGCTTGATTCCCGGTTGCTACGGGGGGATTTTTCCCGAAAGGGGTATAATTGCTTGCTATGGTCACCAGGTTTTTGTTAATCAGGCTCAAGTTAGGGTAAGATATTGATTGGCTCTACCCCGTCATATCCACTATCATCATCCTCTGATCTCATCGGGACAAGAAAAGAGACTCCATAGAAAGGATGTACGATTAGTACATTCGGGCGTTCCCTGGACATTAGTGCTGGCTAATATTTCTACTACTGGGCTACAAATTTATGTAGCTCAAACACGCTATTATTATTATTATTATTATATAATCTGTAAAAAAATTCACACTTTAAATTAGCACCACCTATTAGGTTGCTATCTTCCCGGTATATCAGTTTATTTACACTAATGTGACAGAGATAAATAATGTAGAATGTTAACTAAATGTAGCCTACAGTACCTGCATTTGCGTGGGGGAGGATAAGAAACCATTAAACAAAACTACCTCAGTATACTTGACCTGGTCAGACACATTAGCTCAGTCGGTAAAGTGTCTATCTACTGGACTTAAAGTCCCTTGTTCGATTACCAGCAAGGCCGATTACTTAATCATTGGTAGGGTATTCTCATTTGAGGTAGAGAATTAATCGCTGAGGGGATGGTTGTTAAATCTGTTTAGTAATTAAGTTAGTTTATGAGTCGTTTGTTTATATATGTTAAATGACTGAAAATAAACATATTTTGATCTCTAATGGCACAAGAGCGGTTCTGACGGTCTGTTGTACCACATTAATTACTCCGTTCCGACAGAGTATGGCGGCCACCCATCAAGAACAACAAGACAAGCGTTGTCGGCTCCGCCAACTCTGCGGCGATGACTACTTCAATTCAACAGGCAGAACTCGGTCGTTTCTTTGTCTGGCGGCCGAGAAGGTGAACGTCGCGTCGCGGTGCCTTGAATAGCTCGTGGCTCGCTTCAAACGAAATGGCGTCGTCACCGAGTGGCACCGCAGATCTAAACAAAAAGGGGAATAGATATGGTAGGGGTGCGTACCTGCCTCGCTTTTAATTGATCTACAAAGTTTTATCTTTTATTAATGTCAACATGTAATGTTTAATTAGTATATTGGTGACCTGGCGATCTAGGGGTAAGGTGTCAGACTTCTGTGCTGGCGGCCGGAGTTCAATCCTCGGTCTCGGCAAAGATTTATCTGATTACCAAACCCTTCCTTCACCTCTGACAAGACATATTGTGAATGTGGGGAATGACAGGCCTCCACCGTGGTTCGGATTCCACGTTAAACTGTAGGTCCTCCATTTCATCTCACAATCACCCTACCATTACACATTAGCGTAAGTGCGTATAACCCGAACGGGTAGTAAGACGCGGTGCTAATAATAATAATTAATAATTAGTTTATTGAATTTTAGGTGCTTTTAAAAAAAAAGTTAACCTAGGTGGTCTTGGGTTAAATTACTCGTCTCAGGACCCAGTGTTCTTGGGTTCAAACCCATCCGGGGTCGATGGAATTTTCTTAAGCGATAAATATCAGTAGCACAACTCTTTTCGAAAGGGAAGTAAAGCCGTCCGTCCGTCCCATGTCGATTGTGGCATGGGAGCTATGTGAAAATAATCTTTTCCCGGAAAAATTGGTAGGCCCTTCCACTCTCGCCCATTGAAATTATCGTGTGTTGTTATAATAAATTGGTTCAAAAAGTGCACGCTAAATACCAATAAAAAATTAAATTTTGGTCTTAATGATGTGATCTTGGAAATAAAACGATAGATACGCCAAATTTTTCGTGACAGAGTAAATTATGTCGTTATTCTTAAGGAATGGTTACAACTTTACAGGATTTCCAGGAGTTTTGTGTTCGGATCTCGATTGAAGTGTTATATACCAAAATAATATAAGAGAAATGGGACAGGCCTAAATAAGCAGTTTTCAGGCGCAAATATACCAGGTCCTGGGTTCAATAAACATAGCAAATAGATGTGATGAATTCCATATTCACTAAAAATAACGCGCGCATTTGAGTGCAATTTTTAAATCATATCACTTTGCTAAATTAAAATGACAGCATATTATTGTAGTATCTCATAATAAATACAATTAGTTAACTGTAGTACAAAATGATAAAGGAACTAAAATAACATTCGTCTTGCAAGTACACAATTTATTTCAATATAGATTCAGCTATAGTGATAACAAAGCTCTTATTTGCTTGGTAGTGTTGTATTTTACATTCATATAACGCCATGACATTCCTTTCTTTATTATAAGACATAACAACATCAAATAAAACAACAAACTGTGAAATCGTTATTTGGATACAAAGAGGTTCTGTATTACTCTAAGGACCGGTCTTATGACTACCGGATGAATATTGCTATCGGGAGGTTAAAGTTAGCTATCAGATAAAGGTTATCAGCCACTTTAACGTATTACCCGTATTATGAACTGAATTTATCTGCCGGATAGTAGGATAAATGTATTTGTCAAGGATGTTCAATAATTTAATGATAACTTTTTCTCTTCAAACTTTTGCCGCTATGCTCATGACAGATATTCAACAACTGTTATCACCATGTGAATAAATTTAAACTTTTTTTTTACTGAACCAATATTTTATTTATTTAGGCAAAAAAAAAAAATGTTTTGCCATAAAAACTGCAAAAACACTTGGCTTTTTCTTGCGTTTCTCAACCTTAAGTCTACTATCTTTCTTATAATTAACCAAAATATTATAACTTGAAATAATATTTTCAAAAATAGGCTTTTAAAAAATTAAACTTGATAATGTTTTTCTTAGAAAACAAGTATAAAACTTATATTCTTGTTTATCACAATAAACACTATTCGAATATAAATATTAAACAAAATTGCTCATACCATTTAAAAAAATCAAAATTTCCCAAATAAATTGTGATGAAATTATCTTTTAGCTATTTATATTTTATAAATAAAACAAATTCTAATTCCAAGGTACCCGTTTTTAACGGAATTTTAAAAGCTATTTTTGAAATAATTCAATTTTTTTTAAAACAGGTCAAAAGTAAACTACGTATAGCTTGATGAATTTTTCGAAAAATAAACATAATATTATTCATCATGTAAAATAGTAACCAGACACAAATTTTTAATAAAATTGTTTGAGCTATTTAAAAAAAAATGCAAATTGTTCAAAAAATTGTATCAGTAAACTAATATTAAATGTAATTGTTTTAAGAAAAACAATTATATTAAATATTTTTATTGTTAAAATTTTACAGATATACATTTAGAACCAAATCGATAGAGCTGTTTTCAAAATATTTCAAATTTGTAAAAAATTATTCATCAGTAAATTACGTTCAAACAATATTTTCTTCAAAAAACAATTGTACTCTACTATTTTATTTATAGTGTCAAACATTTGCCAGATATTCATTTTAAACAAAACCGTTAGAATTGTTTTATAAATATCTAAAATATCACCCATCAGTAAGCCACACTTAAAATAATTTTTACCCAAAAACTAAGTATACAGTGCTATTTGTAAGGCCAAACACTCCATAAATATCCATTACAAACAAAATATTTAGTGACATTTTTGAAAAATTTGGATTAAAAAAAATCTTCTGTAAATGACCCTTAAATTAAGGGCTACGGTAAAATTTAAAAATATTGTCCTGGTATATAAATATATAGCATATAAAAATCAAGTTTGAACAAGCTCCATCAAACTGTTTCAGATATGTGACAGACAGACGGATATGAGGATGGATAGAATTTAAAAATCAATATTATTCTGTCAGGGTGCATATAAAACTTAAAAATTCATCATAATCTTGAGATAGAGATTTTCCACGATTACAATAGATACTTTATCTTTAGATAAGAAATTAAAAAAGCGTAAATAATGACATACATTTACACTGTTAGGTGATAGGTGAGGAAGGTAAAATTTAAAAGAATTGTACTCTCCTTTGCCTGGAGATAGAGGGAAAACACGCTGGGAAAAAACCCTTAGCAGACCCAGCAGGAATATGAGCCTAGACCTTCTCGTCACTGGCAAACCAGACCATATGAGGTTAATGCCTTAGCCTGTGTGTCTACCGAAGTGAATACCAGTATTATAGTCAATGCCTATACCCAATGGTAGCAACAATGACAAATTATGACTATACATTTAGCTTGGTGGTACTCGTTGCAATGGTCGCATGCTCTAAGGCGTCACTCTTGCAATTAACTAGACTTCCGATGACAGGGAGATCGGGGCTCGATTCCCGGTCGGATGACTGAGGGTGGTTTTTCCTAAATGGTTGTCGAGTCTCCCTCCACTTAAATGCGGGTACGCTTCCTCCCAATTCAACGCTCCTAATCCCTAACACATTAGCGTATTTAGTGCATAGAGTATAGTCGGAACGTTAGTTAGATGCGGTGATAAAAAACAGGCTTGGCGTGAAATCTTTACTTCCACTATGGTTTGACCCACGCTTGAAATGTGTTGGACTTATTCTGTTAAATTAAGGAATTCAAAAATAACTTTCAATTTTTTCACCGAGTTCTTAAATTCTTTAGAAGTGTCTAATTTTATTTTAAGCCCATCTTAGCTTTAGTAGATAAAATGGTAGCCTATATAATTTATAAACCTAATTTTCCTGACGTTGGAAGCATTTACGGCCTACAAGAATGCAAGATGCTCTTTTCAATATAAATATGCTTTTGTCTATGGACATACCATGTTACTAAACAGAGACCTACGCTGGTGGGCGTAATATAAATGTCAAGATCATCTGGTCTGGTTTGCTAGTGGGGTGGTCATGGTTCCAATCCCAGCCGAGTATGCTGAAGGTTTTATTTTCCTTAATGGTTTCTCACACTTCCTCCACGTAAATGTGGGTGCATTTGGTATACATTTTACATTACTCATCTTTAACACACTAGCGTAATTAATCTGTACGGGTATAACCGGAGTGGGTAGTAAGATGCTGAGGAAAAATAAAACTAAACAGAGAAGAGATTTATTTTTCGCGTTGACATGAACAATATAAATACAGCACTAAACCCTTTTTTAATGTCATACCTAAACAGGTCGATCCAGTAAACAGTCCGATAGAACTTACTGTTTGTGCAAAGGCACGCACTGTCTGCTACGCGGGCTGTGAATTATTTATGATGATGCTCGGATACAGAATTTTAGTCGGATTGCTATTGGATCAAAAGGCTATCAAATTTGTTCTCGTCTGTCGATACGTTGTCATTTGATGTACAGCAGTCAATTTCGATACATGGTGTTAGATTTTTTGTCTCAGCTTTTATTTATATATGTGTTTCTGAGCTACTCATAGCCCATTTTGGGATGATTAACCGGTAATTATCTCCTGGTTTCCGGGGGATGCCCAAATGTTAGTCGTACATTAGTTCCATGGAGAGTCTTTCCATGTCCCGATCAGATGAGGTGATGGATGGTGATAGTGGGAAAAATACCCATAGTGCCAGCCAGGAATCGAGACCGAGACCACTAGGATGGTAGCCAGGTGCGCTGATCTATATCAAGGGACAGTTTTTTGGCTTAGATATTACATTAATTATTTTACACATTCTAAAGGGTTATTTATATGGAGAACCCTCCCCATTATGAGTGTACCGTTAGAGGATAGGACGTCTGACCTCCCAGAACGACTCAAGTAAAATTTGTTGAACATTTTATATTTAAAGCGTGAAGTGATTCGTTTCTACAATTATTATTCCCTGAGCTCTCTCTATCCAACCAATTTTCATCAATTTTTTTTTCCTCATGACTCATCATAAAGAGAAGGTATTGTGATCGTAAAAAAATTGAATTTGATATTTTTGATGGATATTGACGTTTCATTTCCCCCTGAACCCGAAAAAGTGGTTCTCACGATACCGTCGGTCTTACTGGGACTAGAGCCGAAAACATTTAATCAATCAGGCTAAAACTTGGTATCTGGGGTTTTTATAAGGTTCTCCAAAGGGATGTTTTTAAATTATCCAAACAACCCTGAAATTAAGGGTAGTTTATTTAATAGTGAAAACATAAAACGTTTATGTTCTCAAAATCAATTATAACAATTTTGATTAAAATTCCTATCTAGACATTGTCTAATATTACAAAAAATTGTTATATCTAATTTCTCCATGAAAATGTATTTGAGGGCAGTTTACTTAAGTAGAAATTTCCAAGTTTGATCATATCTCAGCAACTCTTTGAGCTACGAAATAACTTATCATTAAACATCTGTAGGGCCCATAAAATTAACAACTTTTATTTTAAATAATATTTTATCAATATTGCTAACTAACAGAGAATTCGGAGTGAAAAACACAAATTAGTACCTCATATTAAATATATTTCAGAATTAGTTACACCCCTGAAATTAGGGGTAGTTTATTTAATGGTGAAAACATAAAAAGTTGATCTTCTCATAATAAATTATAGCAATTTTGATTAAAATTCGTATTTAGTCATTGTCTAATATTACAAAAAATTGGTTCATCTAATTTTTCCATGAAAATGAATTTGAGGGTAGCTTACTTAAGTAGAAATTTCCAAGTTTGATCATATCTCAGCAAATCTTTGAGCTACGAAATAACTTATTGAAAATCTGTAGGACCCATAAAATTAACAACTTTTATTTTAAATAATATTTTATCAATATTGCTAACTAACAGAGAATTCGGAGGGAAAAACACAAATTAGTACCTCATATTAAATATATTTCAGAATTAGTGGCTCACACAAAGAAAACCGTTTATTTGACCTCAAGTAATGTAGGCTATTAAAAGTTTAACAAATCTTACTCAATCTTATAGTGTGGTATTTAAACATTCTTTTGTTCAGTATAATTCTAAAAGGTTTTCATAGTTTATTGTTTAACGTGCTGTATAAAAATTATACATCTTAAAGATGTGAATAAATCATTGTTTAACGCAATTTTCCTTCTATTGCCTGCTAATATCAGTTTTGTCATTTTTCAGATAGTAGCTTTACCTTATCGTTATTATTAGATGTTCTGTATTAAAACAGGTTAGTTCCTTTTTTCAGTAAACTTAAATCTCCAATGCACCCCGTCCTCTGCCTCCTCCGTCAGCTCCCAGAAATTTATTTTTTCCTTCAATTCCTTTAGTATTTGAATCCTCCTTCATCTTAAACTCTTTTTCCCCTCAACCTTACCTTCTAAAACATCATGCAGAATACAGTCCCTCCTATGGATGTGCCTGGTCCAGTTTGCTTTGTATCGAAGAATCACCTCCGAAATGTTCTATTATCACCCACTCTTCTTAGGACTTCTTTATTTGTCACACAGATTAAATTTTAGGATTATATAGTCTGGATTATCGGTGATGGAGTGGTTGTGGTAATCTGTACTGAGAATGGGTTTTTATAAATGTTTCTCCACTCTCCCTCCAAGCAAATGTGTGTACAATTCCTCTAAATTATACCTCCCTGGTACCTAAATCACTAGCGAAATTAATACCATACAACCCGGACAGGTAGTAAAATGCGGTAAATAAAGATACTAGCCTTTTAAACATTTGTTCCGTTATGTATCTTCACGGATTTCTGTTTTATACTAAATATAACTAGATGAAGAATAGCCACCATTTACAAAAGCTCCCCTATATTTATTTCACAGCTACCAAAATTCACAACAAACACACCTATCACGTATTCACATGTGAAACTAATTCTAGAAACTAGTAAGCGTGTGTCATATAAGTTACAATATTTGGTGGGCCGGCTATACCTTACGCTGCTTTATTAAACTCCCATGTGAACCTAGTTTTTAAATATATCTCTATTCAAAACTAGTCTGAGATTGTTAAAAAAACATACGTTAAACTTGACCAAGACTTTGTTTAAAAAATTGACTTTTTAAAAATTGTTTCATATATATGCATATATATTGGATATATTCTTACAACTTGTTTCTAAATGTTTTCTTTCTCTTTAAATTGAATAATGGCGCCTAATTTTGTTTACAAAATTAACAATTCCAAACCGTCCTTGCTTTTTTAAATTATTTTTTTCTGACCCGCTTCGGTGGCCGCTCGGTCTAATGCGCTTCTTTCATATTGGACTAGACTGCTGAAGACGGGGAGATATGGGTTCGATCCCAGTTGGTTCCACTGGGGGTAGTTTTCATAAATTGTTTTCCACTCTCCCTCCACAAATGTGGGGAAATTTCCTCATAATTAAACCTTCCTAATTCCTGACCCATTAGTGTAATTAATGCATAGGCCTATAGACTGAACGGGTAGTAAGACGCGGTGCAAAAAATATTAACATAATACTAAACAAATGTATAAATATATACTGCACCCATCATTTTTCTTTATTTACACAGTTACTCCATCAAAATGCCAAGTTGGTTTGACAAATGTTGAGGAAATGACAACAGTCCCTTTAGTTGTCCCCCGGTTACGAGTAGAGCTGCAAGTATCCCCATCCAGACACTGGTTTGAGTCAATACTGAGCGTCTTCCCTCTATCACCGTTAAATCAAAGACGCTGACCTCGCTGTTTGTGTGCCAAGGTTTGTTTTCGTCAAGGAAAAATCCTACTTCCAAGTGTACTGTCCTTTATTTGGTTGAAAGAGGTGTTTGTTCTACCCAGGGAAGATCTATAAGAACTACAAGTAGAAAGATTTAAAGAGGACTCCAAAAATAAACCTTTGATGAATGTTGAAAATTTAAAACAGCAATTCGTATACGATCATGGTGTATGTGAGAGGGAGTTTGTAGTTATATTATCTTTACTTCAATTTTGTCATTTGTAAATTAATGCTTTAATAGAGAATAAGGTAAATAGGCATAGATTTAAAATATCGAATGTGCTTATATAATTTTTTAATAGTCTTGTCCTTTCTTCAAAATGTCATACTTGGCACGTATAGAACATGTTGGTAGAAAGAACCTTTTATAAAATATAATTTATTTCCGGCCATTATTTTATTAATGCTATTTTATAGGGAATGATCATAATTATGTATTACAAATAAAAGCCTCATCTCACATAATTTGACGTGCGAATACTTCAAAGTAGATCTAGTAATTTTGTATCTGTCAGATAAGGTCCTTTCGATGAAATTAGACTGTAGATTGGGGGAGAGAAGTCGGGGGACGGGCTTTATACTCACCTTCCCTTTAAATACCAACTTTAAATTATATTAAAATAAATAAATATATTATAATTATTGAGTCATGAACTATCATAATATTATCTGTGACTTGTGGTAATCTAAGCTCATGCAACATAAGTGGTCTTCTAAGTCTTGCAGTAACCCAAGACGTCTGTCGACTGTATCCGGTGGCTTGTTACATCATGAATCATACTGTATGGACTTGACACATTTAATAAAATACAACTTTTTCTATAAATCACGGTGTAGCTTATAGTGTCGGTATATGACCTAATTTATTCTCGTGCTTCTTTTCAGGAAGCTTTAGATGATGATTTTGGCCATGGTATAAAGCATTATTAAATTGAGGGTCCTGACTCCTTTTTCCTACTAATTTTATTTTTACATCCATTACTGTATCCATCCTGTGGCACTAGGTCAGTTTTTTTATTCAAG
The DNA here is from genome assembly GCA_902141385.1 of Timema californicum. Classification (NCBI taxonomy): domain Eukaryota; kingdom Metazoa; phylum Arthropoda; class Insecta; order Phasmatodea; family Timematidae; genus Timema; species Timema californicum. The sequence continues at coordinate 108,446 of CABFOW010000701.1, read as the reverse complement.
TAATATATTTTCCACTAGCGGTTTTATAGGCCTGTCCTAGCTTCATTTGCCTTACAAACTAACTTAAGATTAGGACAGACACAACATCCAGTTCCCTGGCTGTTAATTCATCACTGTGAAAGGATAAACCCACATTTCGTAAAAAGTAAATTTTTCTACTATGCAGAATTGAACCCGGGAACCTTAGCTCTGTAGACGAACACGTTACCCGACTGAGCTAAGGTATCAGATTCTTCCCAAAATTGAATCCTCTTCGAAACATGTCTCACGATACAACTGTTTTGTAAATGTAGAAGCTTTTTTTTTACGGGTTATACCATTACGAATCGGAACGGGTTGGCAAATCAACAAAAAGCTTCTTGTTATACTCCTATCGGCGTCTACCGGTCCAATTTATCATTGGCGTTGTAGTCAGATCAGTCATCATCGGCGTCGTACTGTCATTACTTAACGAGTTATGTTGGTAGAGAGAGCTTACGTGCACAGCTTCTTACAGCCTTTACGGGTTATTCACACATTTACACTAATAAAGTAGGCACGAGGAAATACTAATTCATATTAAAAGTTTCTAAATTTGCGTGGAGAGAGAGAGAGAGCAGGAAAGGAGTGGTTCTTTTTAGCACCGCGTCTTACTACCGGTTCGGGTTATGCACTAATTAATACAACGGTTTTAGGGACGATGAAATTTATATTTAGATGAACTGTACCCGCATTTGGGTTTAGATAAAGTGAAAAACCATTTTGTGAAAAAAAAACTCAGTACACCCGACCGAGATTCGAACCTCGATATCCTCGTCATCGGCAGTCTATTATACTGCAAGGAGTGGAGCTAACTGATTTTAAACTTATCTTAAGCCTAACTAACCAAACCTTTGAGAAATTCCTTTTTCGGTAAAAAAAAATTACCCATGGTACCAGCCGAGAATCGAACCCAGGACCCCTAGGTGCGTTTATAGATGCACTGAACACTATACCGTGGGGTCGGTAATGCCCAAATTCCCTAACTTGTAAGGCATCCAAGTAAAAGTCCGATAAACGAAATACATGCATTGATAAAACAGTTGCTTTCCAAGTACATATTTTAAATATATTAAATCTCACTTTTTAAAGGGGTAGTTTAGGGAATGCGAGTTAAGGGCAGTATTTTTGAAGATTTTGTATAAAAATATTTTTTAGTCTATATAAATCATATAATTTTCCAGTAGAAACATATTCTTGAATATTTGTCGAGGGTGTTCTGGAATTAAATTACAACTTTTTCTCTACATTTAAAAAGTTTATCATCTATGTCCCTATGCTAATGACAGATATTCAAGAATCAGAATAAATCTAAATTCTATGTTTTTACTAGAGCAATATTTGATTTATTTTTGGACAACAAATGTTTTGCTATAAAAACTGCGAGAACACTGTCCTTAACTCGTGTCTCCTACATTCTTACCTTAAGAGTCTTTCTGAATGAATTGTAATGTATGTGTCTCCTAAATGTGGGCTGTACGCAGATATAATCTATATCGCTCTGTGTATTTGGAGTTTTAGGAAATATGTATACAGGAGATTGTATTTAGGACTTTGGTAAGTTCCCAGATGGCTTAGTTGATACACTACTCCAGTCCAATTTCGATAAGAAGTTCCCAGATGGCTTAATTGATACACTAGCTCCAGTCCAATTTCGATAAGAAGTTCCCAGATGACTTAGTTGATACACCAGCTCCAGTACAATTTCGATAAGAAGTTCCCAGATGGCTTAATTGATACACCAGCTCCAGTCCAATTTTGATAAGAAGTTCCCAGATGGCTTAATTGATACACTAGCTCTAGCCCGATTTTGATAAGAAGTTCCCAGATGGCTTAATTGATACACTAGCTCTAGCCCGATTTCGATAAGAAGTTCCCAGATGACTTAGTTGATACACTAGATCCAGTCCGATTTTGATAAGAAGGAAATTTTTTGGCAGTTCTAAAATCTACCAAAACGAATTTAATATATGTCTACGTAGGAGTGTGCGAGGTAAACTTCTTCACTATGGGTGAACTCGAATCGAATATATGAAATATTCTCTAAGACATTTTGAAATTAGAATATTTATTGTTGATTTTTTTTGTTGAAAAATATATTAGTTCCAGGTATATTACTTTATTTACTAAAATTATTAATAAATTGTTTACTTTCATGCTTTTTAAAATATTTATTTCTAATTTGATGACTGCAAATATCATCACAACATACAATTCAATCACCTCTATTTGTAATGTAACTGTATACAACAGCTCAGAACTACAATACATTTATTTTAGCTGTCAATATTTTTTATTGACTGAGCTTCAAGATTTTCAAACCTAGAAAAAAAAAGAAGCAAAATTGAAGTTGATATTTTTTTAAGCCAAATCGATGTTTTATAAGCTGCGCACACCCTTATTTTTATGTCAAATCATGTGATATGGAACTGTCACTGGTCATAGATAGTATCAATAACTTAGAAATAATAATAATAATAATAATAGAGTAAAATGATACCGATTTTAACGCAAAAAGGAAGGTTTTATGAAAGTTCCTAAATAGCAGATTCTCACTAAACTCTTAGGATTTCAAAACTATGTCATGGGAACTTAATTTCAACTATTGTATAACTACTCGAATGAGCCCTCTGACAATCCTTGTTTTAACGGGCGTGTAGGAGATCTTGCTTGCAAAAGTACATAGTTATTTCCACGTATGAAAACACTGCTCGCAGTCCTTGTCTGGTCTGTTCATTTTATAAAGTTTCATCATTTTAACTGTCGTCAAAACAAACGCTCGGGATCAATAATAGGTAATCAAATTTCATTTTCCTGCCGTTATTTTCATTTTTTGTAATGCGAAGAGAAAAACTGTTAAATTTACTATTAATTCAACGCTCCATTGACTCAACGAAAGGGGGGGGAGGGGGAAATCGGGTGCTCGTTTCAAACGAGACGCATCATCATCATCATCATCATCATCATCGTCGTCACAGTGATGTAGTGGAGCGGAGCCAAACCCCGGAACATTGCTGGGAGCTCGGTAGCGCGCGTGGCAGCAGCCGACGCGCGAGAGAGATAGAAGAAAATACAGAAAGAGACGGATAAATAGAGAGCTCGCAGGTTTTAGTAAAATGTCAGGGGTCAATCCAGATCCCGCGCGTCTTCTCAAAGCTTCCCTCCCCTCCACCTTCTCTCCTTGTACATACCCAACCCTTCTCCAACTCCTGAGCGACCCATTTCAAGAGTGGTGTGTGTGTGTGTGGGAGGGGTGTAACGTCATCCCTCCCCCTTTTTACCATCGACCCTTGCCACTCTCAATTCCAACCCATCCCTTCTTACCCCCCTAGCACAGTCCCACTTTGATCGTATTACCCCTTCCCATCCACCCAGACCCTTTCCAAGGCCTGTCCCAAGGAGGAAGGAAGACAGTGCCGAAGAGAAATATCTTCCCATTCCTTTTAAAAAATACCCTGTTAATGGAATGATTGAGAGAACCCGCTGGTAGTGGGAAAAACGATTAGAGATGAGATTTTAAAACATGGCTCGGAAGATAATTTACTTTTACTGCAGTTTCCCTAGGAGACATTCTTAAGACTTTTTAACTTTGTGTTTGTCTCGAAAACGTTGAGACTTTCAGCTCGGTTGGGGAGGAATTTAGTTATTGTCATAAATGTTTACTCCTCCCTCTACCCCTTATAAAAGAGTGCTAATGTATTTTTTTCAATTCATAATTAGAAGGGAGATGAATCTACTTTTCCTCAAATGAGAATATATAATTCGAATCTTCATTTTAGCTACGAATCCCGAATAACGAATACAATCTTAGAAAATATTGTAAGTGAAAGAGTTTTCTCACCCATTTGTGTTAGTAGTTTATCCTAAATTATAAATTGTTTACGCTTTACATTAATTCTTTGGTTGGCATGGAAATAAAAAAAAGTCGTAACAAAATGATTAAATTTTTGGGTGCAATGTGAATTCATTTTCAGTGGTAAATTAATGATTTGAGATCTGGTTGTTAAATTTGTCCTATAATTATGGTGGGGTAAGCCAGATATGCAATATAGAAGGGATAAAAAATCAGATTCAAAATTTGATATCTTCAAGAATTTGATGATTCCAAAATTTCAGGAAACCATTCCTAATAATAACCATCAAAATTTCGGTTTTAAACTTGTTTACATAGTTTATTTACATTTGTTTACATAATTAGACGAAAAAACAATAATTATTAGTGAAAGAGTTATCATCGCATATAGTAAGCACTTTTAAAGCTTCAGCCATGGTCATAAGGTGAAGTACCTCACCCCTTAACCAAGCTAATGTGAGAGAATTTAGTTTGAATCCAGGTGGGAACTATATAAAGTAGCGGCTTTGCCAATAGCGTGTATTAAAAATTGCCTCTGCCTTTCTTCAAACACATCTAATTTTCCAACGATAAATGTTAATTTATTTCCAAAATTTTCCTGATATATTTTCTTATCTTTCGTCCAATTGTGAGTAGGAATGTTCGACAGCAAATAGCTAAGAGAGGGCGAAGATTCCCTTTCCTTCATAACCTGCAGTTCTCTCACAGTGTGTCACCGAGTATTGCTGAGGAAGAAGGAAGATAGTCACTCTCCATAGCCTGCAGTTCCCTCACAGTGTGTCTCCAAGTATTACTGAGGAAGAAAGAAGTTAGTCACTCTCCATAACCTGCAGTTCCCTCACAGTGTGTCGCTAAGTATTGCTGAGGAAGAAGGAAGATAATCACTCTCCATAACCTGCAGTTCCCTCACAGTGTGTCGCTAAGTATTGCTGAGGAAGAAGGAAGATAATCACTCTCCATAACCTGCAGTTCCCTCACAGTGTGTCGCTAAGTATTGCTGAGGAAGAAGGAAGATAATCACTCTCCATAACCTGCAGTTCCCTCACAGTGTGTCGCT
>CABFOW010000701.1:43218-101688 GCA_902141385.1 Timema californicum | reverse complement strand
TTTGAAGGAAAGAGAAGATAAACACTCCTCCGTAACCTGAATTCCCTCAGATTTTGTCAACTATTATAGCCGAGGTAGAAGAAGGAAAATATTTCCTCTACAAGACCAGGAGTTCTCTTAGAGTAGCGGTTCTCAAAATGGGGTAAGCGGGCACCTTTAAGGGGGTACTCAAGGAGCTCTCAAGGGAAAATGTGCAAAATAACAGGGGACTTTTGGAAAATCATAATTTTTGGCTGTTACCTTTATCTGGTTATTTATACCCCTCTAATAGGTTTAATTTGGAGCTGGACAACCGCTTGAAAGTTTTAACTGGACAACCAGACATCAAAAAGTTGTGCCAAGCCATGCAGTCACACCCCTCTCACTGAAAAACTTTGGGATTCATAATATATCAGCTCCAGAATTACGATTAAAAATTTTTATTTGAAAATACTGTGTTTAGGTTTACTTTTTTTCTTTATTTTAGAACGAGTTTGTGAATAAAATGAATAAAAGTTTTCAACAAAATTTTTACATCAAAATTATGTTTTTTTAACTTATCATAACGATTTTAAACCTGTCATTTGGGATTTTTTTTATCTTGGGGGTATATTAAACTTTTAGTCATGGCCAAGGGGTACAATCTAAAAGAAGTTTGAGAACCACGGCCTTAGAGGTTGTCACCGAGTATAACAGACGAAGAGGGAGAAGTTCATATTTCCTATACTAGTTCAGAAGTTCCTTCAGAGGTTGTAGCCGAGTATAAGAGATGAAGAGAGAAGATCATATTTCCTATACAAGATCAGAAGTTCCTTCAGAGGTTGTTGCCGAGTATAACAGACGAAGAGAGAAGATCATATTTCCTATACAAGATCAGAAGTTCCCTTAGAGGTTGTCACCGAGTATAACAGATGAAGAGAGAAGATAATCTCTCCTCTACAAAATCTAAAACTCTTCTAGGGATTGTCGTCGAGTATATAAGTGCAGACAGACATAGACATGTTAAGAACCCCTAAAAGAAAACCTTTGAAAATGATTGGTTCAAGAGGACTAAACATTTGAAGCACAAAAGTGTTATGATATCGCTGTGCCTACATTTTCTTTTCTTCTTTTAAAAAGAGCACCTCTAAAATTTTCCGCTGATATAAAGGTGACGTCCTATTTTCAAAGACGCACTCTTAAGAGAGCGATCGCCTTTTGATGTCCCCCTGAAGAACGAGTGGCGTCCCCTATCCAAACAACTATCCCTTCTGTGGATGACGCCTGTGTCGTCATCATCTTCTGGTAACGAGATGTGGCGGGAAGACGCCCTGTAGAATCTCAAAATGAGAGCATTTCTACTTCTCTTTTCAAAGTCTACGCGGAGGGACATTAGCAGAAAAACGATCCATCTGCCACATTAAGATTTGATTATACTATAGTAGATACTCAAGGTGGTTAGGAAATAAAGACTGATGTATCAACGCATGGCTACCATACCCGCATTTGGGGGCCACAATGTCTGAGGCTCTACTCTCATAACATACTAGGCTGCTTAAGACGGGAATATCGTGGTTCGATCCAGAGCGGGTGTACTGAGGGTGGTTTTACCTAGATGGTTTCCCACTCTCTCTCCACGCAAATGCGGGTACACTTCCTCTAAATTCAAAATTTCTCAACTCTAACCCATTAATGCAATTAGTACATAAGCGTATAATCCGAATGGGTAGTAAGACGAGGTGCTAAAAATAAAGAGAAGGCTGAAGTGTATGTTCACTAATATTTATAGAAACACGTCTCCAACACAATAGGTTACTATTGAATTCCAACTTATTGGGTCATTTTCAGGCTTATTCACTAAACTGTTGGTTTACATATGCACTGAATAAAATATAAACATGAAAAACCATCATAATTATTACCTACAATTTAGACAAGTCTTCACAATCACAATATTAAATTACCTCATTTTAAGGTATTTTATATCTACGTTTTCCTATGTAACACATTTTAAGTTTTTTTCATCTTTCATTTATTTAACGTGCACTTTCTGAACCGACTGATTAAATCAGCAAACTACTTATAAAATAACTTTAATCCTAAACAGACACAACATCCAGCCCCCGGTCGTTAATTCTTCACTGTGAAAGTAGAAATCCACAGTTTACCAGTGATAACATTTTCTGCCGTGCCAGGAATTGAACCCGAGACCCTTAATTCAGTAGATATTCACTCTATTGACTGAGCTAAGGTGTCTGAATAATACAAGTTACAAGCCTGTGTATATATATCGAGCATGTAGCATGGGAAAACGGAATATATATACACACATATATATATATATATATATATTAAAATTAGGTTATATTATAGAATGGTTATGAAGAAATGTCCCAATCAATGTAGCTAATAGATATAATTGGTTTTCACCTTCGTGTTTTAGACAACTTATACGTGTATTGGTAGTGTATAGTACACATAAGTTTTATGTGTTTTTTCTCATGCGTACAGGCTTATAACTTCAAACCTGCACTATATTATTATTATTATTATTATTATTAGCACCGCGTCTTACTACCCGTTCGGGTTGTACGCACTTACGCTAATGTGTAATGGTAGGGTGATTGTGAGATGAAATGAAGGACTTACAGTTTAACGTGGAATCAGAACCACGGTGGAGGCCTGGCATTCCCCACATTCCCAAGATGTCTTGTCAGAGGTTAAAGGTAGGGTTTGATAATCAGATAAATCTTTGCCGTGACCAAGGATTGAACCCCGGCCGCCAGCACAGAAGTCTGACACCTTACCCCTAGACCACCAGGTCACCACCTGCACTATAATACAATCAATGGCAATCATTCGTTTTTCCAGTTAGCATAAGGTAATGTATATATATATTAAAATCAAGCGCTTTATTATTACAAAAGTTTTAATCACCCCTCCCCTCTAAAAACAGCCCACTGCAATAAATTATTCAGGCTAGAATTAAAAATAGTGGTTATATTTTATTTATTAAAAATCTCAAAATGCTACGTACTAACAATCTGATGAAAAATAACATGTGTAACAATATTTTTGATGTTAATATTGATAACATTTTATCATATTACTAACTTTATTTTAAATGTATTGATAATATTGATCAAAAGTGAGTATTTAAAATAACCTGACTTGGTGTATGGATATATTAAGAGAGCAATAGTATCTTTTGTAACCGTCAGATACGGTCCTTCCTACTAGAATACTACTTACCATAGCTTTTAGTGATAATAATGTCGCTTAGAGCCTTGTTAGCTTAAAGCAGCCGCGTCTTTCCTAATGACGTGGCAAAATGATGAGCTAAAATTAAAAAAAACTCGACTTCTTGGTGATGTGGGCTCCGCATTAAGATAGTTGAGGAGTAATGAAAGGTGACGAGTCCATAGACAAAATTAATATAATCGCGGTGACTTGTTCGTTAACGATGATAGTGAAGAGAGTGTTGTGCCTCAAGACTTTACTGTGTCCATCTCCTTCGTCTCTAGGAGGAGTTTTATGAAAACAGTGTTGGGAGAAATGGGTGAGGACAGAAGGGGGGAAGGTACATGTTTAAGACAGTTGAGTGCAGACCATTTCTCAAAAATACGACGTTCACACCACGAACCAGTCATAAAAAAAAACTAACACGTTGCACTTCTTTTACATCCGTCAAGTTCGGCAGTAGAGTGGCAGTACGACAACGACATAAAACCGCATAACGTAAAGTCCAATTTTTTAATACTAATTGGATTCTGTTTGGTTTTATAGTGTAATTTTTTGGCCCCCAATAGGGAGAAGCTAAGTTATAAGTATCCTAAACCCGCTTTGGTGGACACGTGGTCTAACGGGGTAATCTCGAAGTAGAATAGACTGTTTATGATGGAGAGATCAAGGTTTGAATCTCAATCTGATGTACCGAGGAATATTCTTACAAAATGGTTTTACATTCTTCCTCCACGCAAATGCGGTTACACTTCATCTTATCTAAATATATGTAGCCTTCTTAATCCCTAAAACTATTGGCGTAATTAGTACATAAGCGTATAACCCGAACGGGTATTAAGACGCGATGCTAAAAAAATATATCCTTTATGTCTAACCACTTAATTTATGGAATTATTATTTTGACATATTTAATATTTTCTTACAAAAACATCAAATTAGCTTCAATAATTTTAGTAAAATTTAATGATTTTAACCGATGAATAATACATTATTTTTCTTAGAACCGTGTCTTACCACTTGTTCGGGTTATACACTAATACAATTATTATTATTAATACACTCACTTAGAATGTAATATAATGCAATATGTAGTATTTCAAAGAGAACTATTCAAATGTACATTTATAAACAAACTCTTTCGATTATCTCCGCTGGTTTAGTTTCAAACTCATCTTTTTTTAGTTTGTCGGTGATGGGGTGGTCAGGATTTTACTCCCGGCTGGTGTTATAATATTGCTTTTTACTAAATATTTTTCCGATCTACCTCCACTCATATCTGGGTACAATTGATCTAAATATAGTTTCCGTGTCCAAACTCCAACCATTTAAATGCGTATAACTTAGGCAAGTATTAAGACAAAGTGAATTTTTTAAAAGTCTAATATAATGTAGCAGGATATGTGTGGAGGTAGGGAAGAACTGGAGCGGGAACGGGACGAATTCCAACTTCACTTCACCGGTATTCTCATGTATAAACTCAACATATAAAAAAATCCCATCTTTCCCGAATCAGGTGTGTCGTCCAACCCACCTTTGTGGCGTAGCTAGATAACGCGCTAGTCTCGTGTTAAGCTATACTGCCGAGGACGGGAAGATTAAGGTTAGAATCTCGCTCGGGTGAACTGGGGGAGACTATTTATAAATAGTTTTCCACTTTTACTCCACGCAAATGCGGGCTCACTTTCTCTAAATTCAACCCTTCCAATTCCTAGCCCATTAGCGTAGTTACTACTTAAGCGTATAGCCCAAAAGACGCGGTAAGATGGGGTGCTAAATAAAAAAATAATTCATCTAACCTTACCAGCCACACGACAATCGTCAAAGCGTCGGTCAAGATCTTCAATTAAATATATATCCATTCGCATTTTGTTAAGGGGAGTAATATGAGTGACCGAGGGAAGAGGGGTAGAGTACTAACAGTTTCTTCCGAAGCTGCTCTTGGCAAACAAGGGGCGTCACCGCAATATCTCACGCGCTGGACGCTATAAAACCGCGGTCGTAGAGAGGAAACAAATATTTCTTTGTAAGTGCTGAGAGAATGGGGGGTTGGAACAGGCCAGTAAGAACAGAATAAATGCAGCTAAGATCAGTTAAGGGTTTGCGGGACCAGGAGAGGGCGCAGTAGAGGTTTTAAAGAGGAAACACATTGTTTTATTTGAACACGTGATAGGAATAGGTTTTTAGCAAATGGAACCTTCCGATGCGGTAGATTTCAAGCCACTTGAACTCTTTTTTAAAATTGTTTACAACCTTTCGACGCCTATAAGGGTTTAGACTCTAGAACAAATCAGGTTGATCTTGGTTCGGTTTTGGTTGGTTTTTAAAATAATTTAAATACCACCTTGGGTTGCGCATGTAGTTAACTTGGAAAATTTCGTGCCGCGCCTGCTTCTACAACACTAAAAAATAAAAAAATAAAAATTGACCCAACCAGGGATTGAATAAAAAAGTTATTTCAAATATTGTTGGGTCTTCGCCTTAAGATATAATGTATTCACAATATTTTCCTGTTCGAGCTTCGGGGCCTTAAATGGTTTAGTATTTTTATGATGCCTGATTCGTTCTTTTGCATTCATATTGGCATTTTAAAGATGTATACAAAATATATATAGAGAGCGTCACCCTACTTATCTTCAAGCTGTTAAGAAATGATACCATCAACATTTCGACATAAAGTGAGTCTGCAAGAATAAAATAAATGTTATTAAAACCTTGTTTCAATTCCTAACATTTTCTTACATCCCACAAGATATAGTCAAGCTTACTACATTTATGATACAACGAAATTATTCCCTCGAGAATCCAAGATGCTTTGAAAGTGTAATAAGAATTAAATTTAATACTATCACATTTTATTCTAAAAGATAAACTTTATGAAACTGTAAAAAACCCCAAAGAAAACCACACATTTACTGGAAGCGAACAGGCTCGTTATAAACTATAGCATTTACTAGCCTCTGTATTTGCATCCCGCTTGTCATATCTGTACGAAATGTAGTATTGAATCTATCTCACGGGGTAAGTATTTTAAATCTGAGTTTTGTGTGAATCCTTTTATAATATTTTATGGTCTACTAAGGCCAAGCTTCGAAACATTTGGGGCAAAATTGTATTTATTTTTAAGGTGTTTTGTAGTTTTTGTAGCAAAACATTTTTGGAAAAAAAAAATTATCCAGTAGAAACATACCTAATTGTCTTCAGAGATATCAACAGTTCTTTAATATAATGTCATGAGCATAGCGGCATTATATAAAGCACATTTAAATGAAGAGAAAAAGTTGTCATTAAATTCCAGGACACCCTTGACAGATATTTAAGAACTGTTGATCTCACCATGCGAAGAAAACTAAACCCTATGTTTCTACTGAAGAGATAGTTGATTTATTTTGCTGAGTATATATTTTTTGCTATGAAAACTGCAAATGAACTGGCCTTATCTCGCAATCCCTACATTCCCACCTTAAGGTTCATTGCATGTTGACTTGACCTACCGTACAGTCAACCCTACCGGCAGTTATGTTAACTAAATAAGTTGGCTTACTGATTAAAGCTACCCACTAATATTTTCTGATGCTAGTCAAGAGTGGATCTCTAGTTGTTTTCATTTGATGTTGGATGAGGGATGTGTCACCCGAGACGATTGGAAGAGCTAGGGGGAATCAATCAATAGACTCCCTTCCCCTCCTCCTCCACAGCTCCAGTCCATGTTATAGAAAGGGGCTTTCCTCGGGGAGGTTGTAAAAACAAACACATCATCCAGCTATGCCGCCCCTCCCCCGGACCGCGATACTACCGTGCGCGAAAGAGGACAGCTCTATTTCACCAAACGCCATTACGCGACCTTATGTCAACAACTCGACGCTTCATTTTGCTTTATACATCTCCCCTCACAAACACTTTAGCTGGTAAGATTGTTGCGTGGTTAACACGAATATCTCCTCCCTCGGTAAGCCAGGTTCGATCTCCACAGGCTGAAACGAGGAGGCATCTCTCCTGCAAAAGACTGAACAGCTACTAAGAATTTACTTTCACTATTTTTATTTTTATTTGTATTTTTTAATATTCAATACTGGCACAAAAACTGAAAACATGTTCCTTCTTCTGAAAATAATCTATACTAATAGATGTGAAACCCGTTTCAATGGCCTAATGGTCTAAGAACTCAATCTTGTGTTAGACTGGCCTGATTATGATTGGGGGATCGAAATTTGAATCCCGCTCTCTTCTACTGAGGGTAGTTTTCCTTAAATAGTTTCTCATTATCCTAGTAAATGTGGGTGGATTAGCTCTAAAACGCTTCCTACCTCTACCCCGTTAGGGCCCGGATTTTGATGACATGTAATTTTTTTAATTTATGTTTTTTCGTCACATACAATGCTCATCTGGAATTTTATAAAATATTTTATTGGTTTTCCTTTTTGTTCTATACATCAAAGTACTGCCTCGGTGGCGTAGTTGGCTAACGCGCTTGTCGCGTTGAGCTAGACTGCTGAGGACGAAGAGATCGAGGTTCGAATCTCGGTCGGGTGAATTGGGGGAGGTTTTTCCTAAATCGTTTTCCACTCTCCCTCCACGCAAATGCGGGTTCACTTCCTCTAATTCAACCTTCCCAATTCTTAATCCATTAGCGTAATTAGTACTTAAAGCGTATAACCCGAACGGGTAGTAAGACGCGGTGCTGAATATTATTATTATATTATACTGCTTGAGTCTCTTCACAGCTTACACTAACTAATATAAGCACACAAGATGAGGGTGAATGTAAGGGAATGCAACTGAAGAAAGGAAGAAAATCAATCAATGAAATAAATAGTACAGACTTTTTCGCTCCTTTACCTATAAATGGAGATATTTACAATATTCAGAACTCGTAGAATATATTAAACGAAATAAAATACATTTGTGCAGAAAAATTACAACACATTTAATTAAGTAATATAAACTCTTAGAGAAACATTGAAAAAAGTAGCATCTCTGTTCACCAAAGAGAATAACAATCAATTTTCCAGACCTCTAACTAACTAAATATATTTGCCAATAGCTCAGAAATGATTGTTTTTTAAAAATAATTTTCCAAATTAAGTTATTACTTATCTCAAAAAGTTGCGTAAATATGATCAAAATTTAGAATTTATTCTTATGCAAAGTATTCTCTAGATCATTTTCTCGGAATAATGAGATGCACCATTTTGTTTTTAATCTTTAACAGTATCTATATACAAATTTTAATAAAAATCCTTGGTACTAGTTAAAAAAAGTGTATTCTTCTCGCTTGGCTCTGCAATAAGCTACCCTTAATTTTATGGTTGGATATCTTCTTGTATAAACTCCTCAAAGGAATCTTATAAAAACCCTACATACCAAGTTTAATCTGATTGGTAAAATGATTTCGGCTCAAGTACCAGTAACAGACAAACAGTCAAACAGTCAAACGTCATAGTTAAAACCACGTGTCTGTTCCAGGAGGTCATGAAACGTTGACATTTACCAAAATATTGATTTCGATATTCTTAGCAATTACAATACTTTTATTTCCGAGTGGTCGAGAGGAAGTAAAAATAGTTTTTCATTTCATCAGGTAGGGAATAATTTCAAGCCGCCCGTTTCAGAGTCAAAAAGAAAAACAAGTTTACCAAATTTACCACCTTTAAAAATAAACACTTCGTGACCCCAACCTGCAAGCGAGCTATTCCGACCGAACGACCGCCGTCTGTTGTCGAAGACAGTGCCAATATTTGTGGAGAAAGGGTGTCATGTTGTCGACACAATGATGAATGAACTCTCCGGATGTTAATATAAGTTTTTTTTTAGACTGGAGCCACTATTTATTTATTCAAGTAGCTCCTCATTTATCCTCATGAGGCTGAGTTTACCCTGATACAGACCCACTGCTTCACAGAAAACCTGTACGTGCTGTGAATCTAACCCAGGACCTCTGGATATATAATCAGGAACGTTTATCACTAGACCACTGGGGTGGTGACAGCCATTGTGCTATTAGATTTAAAAAAATCCCCTTCTGCCAGAGAGAGCGCTACGGTTTCATCATTCCTTTAAGAGCGTCTTTGAGTTGAGCATATCGACATGAAACTACGATTTGTTCCGAGCCAACTACCGGATCATTGAAAAGTTCCCGATAGTTCTAGACATTCAATATTCATTTAATTGGCAAACCGTAAAATAATATTTACAGACACTACATACATTATGTTTAGAGTAGGTGTCCAAAGTGCTGTTTGCAGTTTTCTTGGCACGGAGCATCTCTTTTCGCTTCTTTGTTAAACGGCTATAAATATTATGTAAGATGTTTGCCAATAACTACTGTGGAGCCAATTTTCAATCATCCTGTATTATCAAGTGCATTAAATTCTCAAAAATTCACAGACTAATATCCACTATTATAAGTAATGTTGTACCGGTTCAAATTTAAAGGCTCACTTTCGCGTGATCTTCACATTTTCAAAATGTATTCAAAGAACTTGTCTATGAAAATAAAATAAGTATAGGCCAGGAGTCAGAACAAAAAAAAATGTACTAAAATTGTAAATATATTACAGAGAGCTGGAGACTGCTTTGGTCACTTAATTGTAGGTGTCTGCTTATAAGGTCAGTTGGTTGATGCATTCCGGTGGTTTTGTTAGACTGATGTGCAATAGTACCTTCTGACTCAGCGAAGAAATCAATGAGAAAATAATTCAATATCTAGTTCCCATCTCTTTAGACTAAATTTCCGAAATATGTCCTTGTCAGTGGGCAAAGACATTTAGATATCAGGAAATCTGGAGATTTGTCTGGACCATCAATTCGATTGCCCTCTACGGCAATATGAAGCAGATTGCACAGTGGTTGCACCGTGAATGGACAAATGCGACGTATTGCCAATCTGATAGATGTGCACATGCGCATACCACTTGTTTTGTTTTGCGTTTAGGTATATTTTTTAAAATCATCAGGATTTTATTCCCTCAGTTCATTTATTAAACTTTTGACAACTTTGGTCTTTGAAGCAGCCATCTCTTGCTCCAAAAATTCTTCCTTTTCCTAGCTGGTCGTTGTTTAATTTGGCTTAAAATCCTTACTACTGCTTCCACCGCCGGTGTTTGCTCATTATAAATCCACATATTAAAAAATAAACAGTCCCTTTACAGTTTATCTATAAAGATTTCCACCACAACTCGTAGGCCTACTGCCTTAAAAACATACAATAACAGCGCATGAAACTACATTCATTGATAGTATATGCCCACACGTCACAAAAGTCTATCTTTAACTGACGGAAACGAGATAGAGTAAAATTTCGGTTGACAACAAATTGCTTGTACAGTCACCTCGTTAACGGGGGACACCAATCCACCGGCAATTTCAGAGCAATTACATTGCCAACCAGATTGCTCGTGAATGGACACCTTAGTATGCCCCTTCAGTGCTGCCTAGGCTTTACAGCTGAAGTTAGAACTGTTGAGGATCCATATCAAAATTCGAGTTGGGTATAAACTGTTAAAATACTAATACTACCCCTTAGTAAGAGGTATGCGTTAGCCGTAGCATTAAAAATTACTCGTCAAAATCATGTTTCTTTTACAGTTATATTTATATTAAAAAGAGTTATTATCAATATTAAACATAATCACATTGCCCATAAAAAATGTTCTTGAGCATGTTTTTCTTGTGCTATATGGTTTGGAATCTATAGCCTCGAGAAGCGTAGTATATTTGTAAAACTTCATGAAGTAACGGTTTTAACTTGTATATCACTTTCTACTTTATGTAATATTTAACTGTAATAATGAATGGCAATTATCATTAAATATTATTGCTTGACTTGCCAAATAATTAATATTCATGACAAATGTTCACTTATTTTACTCGTTTTCACACCACCTTACGCTAGATTATACAGAGAAGGTTTATTTTTACGTGGTATATCTGTAACCCGCTTCGGTCACCGCATGGTCTAGCGCGCTACACTCGCAGTAGAGTAGACTGACGATAACAGGGAGGTCGAGGCTTGAATCTCGGTCGGGTGTACTGAGGGTGATTTTTACAACAACAAAATTCCACTCTCCCCTCAAGTAAGTGCGGGTACACATCCTCTAAATCCTTCCTAATCCCTCAAACCATTAACGTAATTAGTACATAAGAGTATATCCCGAATTGGTAATAAGCGGTGTTGATAAAAATAGCATTCCTGCATTCCTAATCCACGATTATTTTCTTACATCATATTTCCTCGTTTTAAGGTGGTTGTGGATTGACAAAGATCCTCTTATTATTTATCAATCTCCTCATTTACTTGTTCACTCTCGTGTACATTTATTTCATTTTCTGACTCCAAAAACTTTGTCGTCATCAATGTTCATGAAGTGGTCCGGTTGAACACTAAGTTCTTCGTCGTAATACACGTTTCTCTCTGCGTTATCGATGTTTGCACGATTGTTCCCGGCAGTTGAGGAAAGTTGGAACATCGCAGTTTAACTTTACAATAGCTGCAAGCTTCTTTAGAGGATTTAGTATGGATACAGGATATGGTCATTGGGATCGTTGGAGGAGATGATTATTTCCTGGGAACAGATCGTACTTGTGTTTCATAAAACCCCAATATTGCAGGCTTTTGTGATTTCTAGAAAGACCTTAAACGAGTGGTAAAAAAGTCTTATGCTGTTTAGATTTTCAAAATAAATCGGTCAAAGCATTTTCCAGCCTTCTGGAATATATTTCCGATTTTAAAAACTTGATGTTTGACCTGTGAGTAAGGAGCGTTTGCAAATTGTGTTTTATTAGTTAAGACTATACAACGCAAGCACAATAATTTAAGTTAAAGAAAAAAACTGATATTCGAGCTAAGAAAATTCAGTGGTAGAGCATTGGATCCACAAATGTATAGGTATCAGAACCTAACCCCATTTGTATAGTATAACTTTTTAGAAAATTTAATCAACTACATGAGAGCTATTTCTTTAAAGTCAATTTTAAAATTAAATTGGAAAAATAACATGTCTCATTTTACCTCTTATTTTTAGTACCACCTCATACTACTCGTCCAGGATATCCGAAATTTTAACTACACTAATGGGGTAGCAAGGAGGAAAGTATAATTTAAAGGAAATGCATCCGAATTTGGTTGGAAACATGGGAAATCGCCTAGTGAAAAACATCTTCGCCAGAGGGGATTCAAACCATGACATCTCCATAAACGATAAATCAAACCATATGAACTCGACGTTCAGCCGGCGTGCCCACCGACAGGATTATTCTACCTTACTATTAAAGCTATTAATTAAATTAATATGGTCTTACCTGAGTCAGTGGCCGCATGGACTAAGGTGTCACTCTTGTGATAGACTAGGCTGCCGATGACAGGGAGATTGAGGTTACAATCCCAGTCGGGTGTACTGAGGGTGTTTTATCCAAAAAGGTTTTGTACTCTTTCTCCGCTAAAATGTGGGTATACCCCCTCTAAATGAAACCTTACTTATCCCTAACTCATTAGTGTAATTAGTACCTATGCGTATAACCTGAACAGGTAATAAGATGTGGTGCTAATAATAATAATAATAATAATAATAATAATGTATTCTCCTTCTATACTTGACAGAGTAGGTAAAGGCCTTTTACAACTTTAAAAAGCTTCCTATCAAGGCTTTTACTAATTTTGTTTCCAAGTCTTGTCTCCCTTGTGGTTGGTACTGGTATTTCTCTTTGGGAATTCGACGTGGAGGCATTCGTTGCGGAGGAGTCGAGACATAGTTGTCTTCCTTGCCTGTGGCAGTGTGCAGTGTCGAAATGCTGTTACAACCCTCAACGTGAAGTCATTAAAATACAAAAAGTAAAGTAAGTTAAAGCAACCCTGTATTGGTACGACACGGGGACACAAGCATCAGTCTGGTCTTGTATGTTATAGCATTGGCAGGGAGGTCGGAGCTAGAATATCGACCAGTTTCAGTTTGAGGGATTTCTTTCTCTCTGTGATTATTCCTTCACCTTTCCGCGATAATGTTGGTGTCCCTCCTCATCTACTTTACTCAAGTTTATCCCTTGCATTAAGTTATAAATCTCCACGGTCTCTATAATAATAATAATGATAATAGTAAAAATACAAAAACTGTAATTTTAACTATTTCAGCCAAGCGAACATGACTATATGAGTGAATTTCAAATAAATGCATCAGTAATTGCTTCGAAAAAGTTAGTAAAAATAACTGTGTAAGTAAGTGGAAACTCACTCCACTTGGTCGAGGATCGAACTTTGACCTCCTCTGTCAGAGTAGGAGCCCCTTCATATGGGGCCAATCAGTAGAGTTTCTGAGGAGCGCTTCCAATTGAGAATGCTGGAGCTAAATTGGTGGTTTCACACACAGCCCCAAGAACAGTGGCGTTTCCTCCGGTCTGAGTAGTTGACTTCACCGCTGGCGGTGGCCACCTAAAGTGGCGCTGCTCGTCACAAAACCATACAACTATAATTTGTTTGTTCATATGTTTTGTGTCAATGTTTTGAGAGCATGTTTATTATAACCTACATAACTTGATCATAGAAGAATGCACACTTAAATTTAAAGAAGTCACGATTCAGGTATTTTAAAATTCAGAATGTTTAAATTTTATCGCCAATGTTTCCATCCTTGATTTTGATTACTCAACATTTGAAATTTTATGCCTTTTCCATGCATTAAAAACTCTCATAAAAATACGTATTATTTATAAATCATACCGTTATGTGGTTAAAAACTACTAAAACTAGCACTTAAACAAAACGGTCATGTTTTATTTGCGCAAAATCACTAGATAACAAAGGTTATGATGAGACAAAGGGAAACGGCAAAACTATTAATGGTCACAATGAAAAATTTCTAAAATCTGAATATTTACGTTTCGTTTTTTTAAACGCCTCTTTGGTCGAGTGGTCAGACTTCCTGGCTACAGGTTCCGGGTTAGATCCCCGGCGCTTCTAGATTATAATGTGAATCAGTGGTCCTAGAACGGGGTAAAACTCATCCGTGTGAGGACAAAGAGGAGCTACTTGTTTAAATAATTAGCGAATTCGTTCTAGAAAACTGGGGTTAATAGATGAAGGTATCGTTGCGCTGACTACATGGCGCCCTCTATTCGCAAATATTGACACTATCATTGCCAACATATGGGGGCCGCTCGGTCAGCACAACACGTCTGAGGGCTGATGGAACTTTCATTCACTAGGATTTGGGGGTAAAAAATCAAGGTATAGAAAACTTTGAATTTTTTTAGCACCGCACCTTACTACCCATTTGGGTTATACGCTTATGTAATAATTACACTAGTGGGCTAGGGACTGTACTCGAATTAGTGTAGAGAGGAAATGGCAAACCATTTAGGAAAACAAAACCTCAGTACACTCGACCAGGATCGAACCACGATCTCTCCGTCATCGATAGTCTAGTCTACTGCGAGAATATCATCTAAAGAAGTGCCCATTTTTGTAATAAAATCAGTTCCGACCAATATCCGAACCGGTGTATTTCTATATTTGTTGGTTGATGCCCAAAGAGACGGTGACTCGGTGCTCTTGACGACATGAGGTCAACGCTCAAGACGATATTTAACCCCTGACCTTCTGAGTCATAGTCAGGTACACTACCCGTGTGGTCAACTACCCCGTGAAGCTGAGTTTAAAGGGCACTTCCGTTACTAACCGCATCAATACAGTTTATGTTAATTTAAGCCATTAACAAGTTCCTTCTCTCCTCCTTTCACCATGACTAGATGATCCCTGACGCTCCACATACATGGTAGCCAACTTCCGGTGGTACTTTCATCAGTGTATAGGGGTCAAACTTTGCTTTTATATTAACTATGCACCAGAAAGTGAACTGGTGAAGGCTTAGATAATAGAAATACATTAGCCATATTGTCGTGTAGCTAAAGCTCTCTATTATGCACTGTCAGAATATCCGCGTATTAACACAAATAGATTAGAGATTGAGAAGGCAGAATTTGGATGAAACATACCTGAACTTGCATAGAGGAAGTGTGAGAAACCATTTACTGTATTAAAAAACCCAGATGAATACGCTGATCCTGTATTAAAACCCTGAGCTCCCTGTCTATGGCAGACAAAACCAGGTGAAACGAATGCCTTTTTTTGGGTGTATCTACTAATGTGGGTTAAAAAGTATAAATCATTAATAATAATATTATATACCGGTGACCTGGTGGTCTAGGGGTAAGGTGTCGGACTTCTATGCTGGGGTCCGTGGTTCAATCATAGGTCCCGGCACAGATTTATCTGATTACCACTGATTTCATCTCACAACCACCCTATCATTACACATTAGCGTAAGTGCGTATAACCCGAACGGGTAGTAAGACGCGGTGCTAATAATAATAATAATATATAATATTTCTCATAACGTTGGGCACGCGCACTAAACGTCAAGCTCATAATTTTAGTCTGGTTCTTCGATGACGGAATGCTTGAGGTTCGACTTCTGGCAGGGTGTACTGAGGGTGATTTCCCCTTAAATGTTTTTTATAATGAGCTTCAAGACAAATATGGATACATTTAATATAAATGATACCTTTCATCATCTAACCCTATTAGTATAATTTATAGCCCCGTACGGGTTGTTAAGTCGAAATAATTGTGTCTTCTTGAAGGACATAAAAGTTAAGAAAACAACTATGAAGTTATTCCTTGTTATTGTGTTGTTCACTACAATGAGACTAAAAAAGTCTGCCAATTTTTACAAGAGTGACTGTAAGTACTAAAGAACAAACGTACTTTTTGTTCGTTCGTCCCACATCACCAACCATGCATCAACAAACACATATGATGAACATCCGCATCTACTCACCCTATCATTACACATTAGCGTAAGTGCGTATAACCCGAACGGGTAGTAAGACGCGGTGCTAATAATAATAATAATATATAATATTTCTCATAACGTTGGGCACGCGCACTAAACGTCAAGCTCATAATTTTAGTCTGGTTCTTCGATGACGGAATGCTTGAGGTTCGACTTCTGGCAGGGTGTACTGAGGGTGATTTCCCCTTAAATGTTTTTTATAATGAGCTTCAAGACAAATATGGATACATTTAATATAAATGATACCTTTCATCATCTAACCCTATTAGTATAATTTATAGCCCCGTACGGGTTGTTAAGTCGAAATAATTGTGTCTTCTTGAAGGACATAAAAGTTAAGAAAACAACTATGAAGTTATTCCTTGTTATTGTGTTGTTCACTACAATGAGACTAAAAAAGTCTGCCAATTTTTACAAGAGTGACTGTAAGTACTAAAGAACAAACGTACTTTTTGTTCGTTCGTCCCACATCACCAACCATGCATCAACAAACACATATGATGAACATCCGCATCTACGTCATTCTCGGTGTATGCTTATTTATTTTAGTTTATTGTGCATGTTTCATCATTTCATCATAAATTTTAACAAAGATCAAACTGACCCACCACATTGCTTAAGATTTTTTATTTATTCATTTGCACTGCATATTATTTTTGGGCTATTGTTTATATCTCGGTAGCGCCTTTATGCATTGGTATTATTTCTTACGGGAAAATGTGATTCCATTGAGCTGGCTTATCCTAAAGAATTACTCTCATAGCATATTAACCAAGACACTGTTATTTTTAGAAGTGTATTCTATGTGCATAACTTCTTATTTACGCGTTTGATAATCACGTATTTACGTTAATAAGCTAAGATCAAATTTAGTAGAAGTGGGCTGACATATGAGAGAAATAATGTAGGAAAAAATTGCCTCCCTACACGTTTTGATCTTCATAATAAACTACTACATTTAGAAGTAGTGGTCCGTCTGTACAAGTGGTAAATATTCAAGGCAAATAAGGAGAATTTGTAGAAATTAATAACATACTAAAAGCTCCTAAACGAACTAAGCTACGCTAAAGCCACCATTTTGGGAAATGACAACAATCTTTCAAATTTTCATTCTTAACTTTTAAACCGTAACCCTCCTATAAAAATATATAAATGTGGAATTCAAGTTTGTAGATCGTCAAATTTCTATGAAAAATATATTTACCACTTTTTTTTTCATAGATACAAAACTAATGCCACAAAGTATCATTTGACAATCCACTATAAGCTACCAAGAGGTTAACTAACAGTGGTAAACCTGAATTTTGGTAACAAAACTTTCAAATTATGTATTTTTACTATTTCATTTCATTATCAGACCTGTAAAAATATAATGGCCACACTTTCCCCCAATGTTATTTATTGTTTCTACTGGCGTAACATTTCAGTTTCTGAAAATGTTAACCTTGAACCAAGCTGAATTAAATGGCCACGCAATGTAAAGCACCCATTTCGTGAAATGTGGCGAGTCCATTTACCGTATTGATATTATAATCAACATTATCAAATGTGAACTGATTCAATGGAAGTCGAGCGAAAATGGTTTTCTAAGTTTGAAGCAATGTCGCATATCCATTTAATGTACGAGTAATTTATCTGTATGATGAGCTCAAGCTTAAATTAATACATATTATGGTAACACATTTCTTATGTATATCAATACACCAATTCTTTGTTTCTTGAATGATATTGACTGATATTCTATCAATTTTTTTTGATTACTTTAATTAGTGACATTATCTTTGTATCTCAGATAAAATAAATATTATAATTTGTGTAAAACATTTTAATTTATCACCTTTGGATTCCACGTCTATTTTCAAGGGAATAAGTTTAGGAGTACAAAGAAGGCCTTCAATTTTCAAGATGGCAGCCGTAGCATAACTCAGATCTTTGGGCACTTTTAGGTCCGTATTTAAAGTACTGTCTTGAGAGTCAACAAATCTCTCTGAATACGAATAACAAACAATTAAGATCGAATGGGCTATTTACTGGCCTCCGAATATCGACTATACTTACTACCCACAACATCCGTACCAAAAATAATCTCTTTTGCATTTATTTTTACTATTCGCCCATTTATGACCCAGGTTTCCCAGACTAAAGCCCATTTCAATCAAGCTGGTTCTGGTATCATAGCTTTGTCTGTAAAGAATTGGCTTTCCAATTTCATACTCCAGGTTTGATCCTCGGAAAATGTCGAAAATATATCAATGTAGAACTGCGCTTATTCTTACACTTTTTAAGTATGTTAAAGTAACGGTATGGTATCTGATTGTTGTGCTAGTGCTCAAAATAAAATACGATAATCCATTAATATCCCAGCAAACTGGCACTACTAACGTAAAAGTAATAAAGTCGGGTGTTTAAGTGAAGTGTTATGTCCTAGGTTAAGCTTACTTCAAAGACGTGTGCTGAAAATACACTTGCGTCGTTGATAAGTGTCCGTGAAAGCCTAAAATTAAATAAATAATGGCGGGTTTGTTTTTACAGCAGTTTCGTAATTTATGGCAGCTGTATAGGGAATGATCCGGCTTCTCTTTAACATGGCGGTCGTAAACTGATCTAATGAGCTACGCTGGTAGACTCAGTATTTTTAAACCAACCCCTCGTGTTAACCTACTTACGATCTTTCACGATTACCCACACCTGTTCTGGTAACAATCATACAGATTTGTAGGGTCGGATTAAAACGGCTCTTCTTAAAACAACACGTGTATTAAGACGTGGACTATTTCAATAAACGTTCCCAACTAGAGGATCAACAGCAGATACGTGTCCGCGCAAGAACGTCTGATACTTATTCTCGAAGAAGTTCAAATAAACAGAAGACAAGCTGAAGAAACAGTCGAGTATGACGTATCTACACAAGGAGATACGTCATGAAAGTGTCGCCCGTTGCTCAATACAAAATGGCGTGAAGCGAATGGTAAGTATTACGTCATGCTTGGGAGCTCGACTACTTCAGGCGAAGATGTAATGAAGGGGATGACGCCATGGACGTGTCGCTAGTTCGTATACTTTGGTCAATACAAAATGGCGTGAAGCTAATGGTAAGTATTTACGTCATGCTTGGGAGCTCGACTACTTCAGGCGAAGATGTAATGAAGGGGATGACGCCATGGACGTGTCGCTAGTTCGTATCCTTTGGTCAATACAAAATGGCGTGAAGCGAATGGTAAGTATTACGTCATGCTTGGAAGTTCGACTACTTCTGGCGAAGATGTAATGAAGGGGATGACGCCATGGACATGTCGCTAGTTCGTATCCTTTGGACAATACAAAATGGCGTGAAGCGAATGGTAAGTATTACGTCATGCTTGGAAGTTAGACTACTTCTGGCGAAGATGTAATGAAGGGGATGACGCCATGAACGTGTCGCTAGTTCGTATCCTCTGGACAATACAAAATGGCGTTAAGCGAATGGTAAGTATTACGTCATGCTAAAATGTAATGAAGGGGATGACGCCATGAACGTGTCGCTAGTTCGTATCCTTTGGTCAATACAAAATGGCGTGAAGCGTATGTTAATTACACCAACAATACAAGAAATTCCATTTGCTTCAGCTACGTATTTAAATGCTGAACTATTTCCAACTATCTCTGCACACAAATACTTACTCCATTATTGTATGCATTTGGATAGCTCGGATGGTTAGTAAGATGCGATGTGCACAATGCACACACATAATTATACCTTTATTATATACAGTATAATATAGGTACATATTAAATACATAAAAACATAGACTTAGATAATGTGTGTGTATTGGTTCTATTACCAATGTTCACTACTGGAAAACCTAAAATAATAATTTGAATTTAAAGGAACTGAACAAGGATTTGACTTATAAAATTTCCACAACTCATTATATACAGTGGTCACATATTCTAAAGTGTCAAGATCGCAGTAGCTTGGACTGACGGTAATATTCGATTCTCGGTCATGTACACTGGGTATATTTTTTCACTGATACATCACTTTGGTTTCACCATTGCCTTTCCACGCTAATTCCGATCGAACTTAACTATAAACTGCCCTTCTCATAGTTAGCTACCCCTCAGACTAATTAGTAAAAAACCTTGGTGCTAAACGTAATAGTGAAAATAAAATAAAAATGTCAAAGTTAATTTTTTATTCAAGCCTACACAGTAGGTCTACGTGGGTTTGTTCTGTTTACCCGAATATTGGCGACGAAAGCAAACTTTTTCCCTCTTAGCTTAAGCTCAAACGTTTTATAATTCAATAATCTCGTTGAGTTGTA
The DNA here is from genome assembly GCA_902141385.1 of Timema californicum. NCBI lineage: Eukaryota > Metazoa > Arthropoda > Insecta > Phasmatodea > Timematidae > Timema > Timema californicum. The sequence goes on along the minus strand of CABFOW010000701.1, from coordinate 81,341 downwards.
ATTTTGTATTTCAGTCAGACGTCTGTGTAATTGTTACGAGGTGGCGTTGGGAACACAATATCGTAACGTAATGTAATGTAAAGCGTCTTCCCGCGCGCTGATATCGGTCGGACTGGGAACTACCGCTGCAGGTGATTGTGTGATTGTCAGAGGAGACACACCGTGAATCACTAAAAAGGACACTCTAACCCGCAATAGATAATGCGTTCGGGACAAACACCAGTTCCACTAGGGCTTGTATCAATAGATTTATAAATTTTATTTAACTGCCGTAGATTGGTGGGGACCATCTTCCTTTGGAATTTATTAGATCCCTTTTGAATTAATAGACTGATATACCCCTAAAAGTTAGGGCTACACTAATAATTTTAATATTTCCCTACAAAATGGACTCTTTTTAAACTTTGTATGTAAAACTATCATAATCAACATTTCAAGTAACAAGTGGTTTTTGGTATATCCAATATGGTGTCGAAGAACAAAAGGCGTTTCTTGGAACGAAACGGATTAGTATTTTTTTGTAAATAATTTTCAATGGTAACGTTTAACATTTAACATCACTTTACTATAAAGCCACACGGCTGACTCACTCACTGACATTAATGTTTACCCACTTCCAGATGAGCTAGAAACTTGAAATTTGGCAAACTTATAGCTTCTAGCCTGTAACTGACAGGAAAATTCCAAAAAGTAAAAAATAAATAATTTAACCTCCGAAAAAATTCAAAATGGTGGTGCAACTTTAAAGTTGGTGCGGACCTTTCTTTGGAGGCCTCTTGTGGTTAAACGGTAAAACCTATAAAAAAAAACGGATTGCACCAGAGCTAGATTTTTTTTATTTTAGGTAAATTTTTCACATTTTCCACACATTTTTAAATTTTATGACACACTTATGGGACAGCTAAAATCATAAATTGTAAAAATAAATCAACGTTCAAAACAACGCTTGAATTACATTAGTTTACATTCAATGGGAGTTTGGGGGCGGAACCCACAGCGAGCAAAGCGAGTTTTAATATACAACAAATCACCCCCGTTTTTCCAAACATGTATTATATACATGTTACATCAACTTTCTAGTAGATCCCCCTCTCCAACATAAAAAACTTTCTAAGCCCTTGTTTCCCTTAGTGTAAAGAAAAACCTAAACCATATTTTTTGATTTTTTAACTATTTTTTCCTTTTCTAGAGTATTACTACCTGACCTACTTGCACTAAATGAGTTTATACGAAGATATGACTGTAAGGAGTGTACCCGAATTTGCTGGGAAAATGACCTGGACACAATTAAAGGGGAAAAACACATCATCCCACCCGACTGGACTTGGTACCCTGACATCCTCGTTATCGGCCAAACCAGACAAGACGAGAGTGACAACTTTTTTCGGTGCGGATGATTCTTTTTTTAGCACTGCGTCTTACTACCCGTTCGGGTTATACGATTATCAAGCTGATGGTTTTATGGATGATGAAGGTTATATTTATGTGGAGGGAGAGGGGGAAAACAAGTTTGTAAACAAAACCACAATACACCCGACTGAGATTCAAACCTTGATCTCTCCGTCATCGAAAGTCTAAGCTACCACGAGAGTAGTGCGTCAGACTACGTGGCCACTGAAGTAGGTAGGATGATTTTGACTTTAAGTAACTTGTTAATATTGAATAGTAGCTTTGTATTTTTGTAAAAACTATTAAATCGACCACACGTATTATTTCAAGGGCTGACTTGTCCGTGTAGCAATGTTACTAAATTTAGTGTCTGCCTATATGAAACCAAAGAATACAAGGGGGAGAACAAGCCCACGTAGTTTTAGTAAAAACTTAAATAATAATTATGAAGTAGAACTGCAATACAGAGCACAGAAGATGATTTGTGTCAAATAAATAGGCTACATCTTAAAACCAGATTTGGGACTTGACATTCAACAGGCCTACCGCTATACACACTAAAAGTTACTCTAAAATTCCCAATGAACTAAAGCACGAATGTATTTAATATCGTAGATACATTGTACGCAAACCGTAACCAGATAGAACTTTAATTAATACTGCCCTATCTACTGTTTGAATAACAACAAAATAAAGCTACAAGAAATAGATATAGCAAGTAGCCACAGTTATTATGCCTGATCCCGAATGTAGTTAAGAGAGAGTTAGTTAAGCCGGTTACGTTATAAAAACTCTAATCTAAAAACACATGATTAACAATAATTTGACACGATCTCTTTTCAACATGATTGAAATGTGTTGTCTTGAAATAAATTGGCATTTTTCCATTTAATTGAAACTATGTTTAAGGTTTGTAAAAAATAACGATTCAAAATTATCCTAATATCAATTAAATTTATTTGTATGAAAAAGTATTGCAAGAGATTTGAAAAATCAAACACTAGATATTATTATACAATTTTTAAATGGTAAAATAGTTTATTCAAAAAAGTATTCATATAGGTTTATTCCATTTTGAAAAATCTGCCCTATACAAGGACCAAAATACTGGCTTTAGGTATAAAACATTTCAATTTTCACTTGAAGGGCTTATTTTTGTAGCTAGACAAGTTAATAGATCTATGTAAAGTCATGGGATCTGCAGCTGTCACTTTTGATAAATATTATAAATACATATAAAATAAAAATAGTAAAATGTTATCAGTGTTGACCTCCAAAATATGTTGGCATTCCTAAAAGCCCTTTCTATGAAAATTGTTGGGTTGTAGCTCAGCTGGTACAGCATTCTTGCGTTAATCTTGAGGTTTAGTGTCTAAGTAAGAGTAGAATACTGTAGCTTAATTTATAATATACAGGATGTTAAAAAAGGGTTCAAAACTTTAGGGTCTTGTAGTACTCATTAAACTGAGTAAAAAAGTCCTAGTAAATATAGGTCCACAAACCATCTCACACAGAGATACAGGCTATTTAATACTTTTGTTTTTGTAATTTAACCTAACTGGCAGCCACTTTGGCGGCCGCACGGTCCAAGGCGCTACTATCACAGTAGACTAGACCGCCGATGACGGGGAGATCGAGGTTCGAATCTAGGTAGAGTGTACTGAGACTTTTTTTCAAAATGTTTTTTTCCACTTTCCCTCCTTGTAAATGCGAGTACATTTTCTCTACTTATAACCTTTATAAATTCTAAAACTATTAGCGAAGTTAGTACATAAGTGCATAACCAAAACGGGTGGTAAGACGGAGTTGTCACTCTCGTGTTAAAATGGCCTGATGATGACGGGGAGATCGAGATTAAAATTACAATCGGGTCTACTTAGGGTGGTTTTTCCTTATATGGTTTCCCACTCCCATTCCACATAAATGTTTCCTTCTTAATCTCTACCCCATTAACATATATGTGTATAGCCTAAACAATTAGTAAGATACGGTGATTTTTAAAAACAAGGAAAACGTTGTGCCAAAAAAATTAACTGGTCTCATTTCTAGACATTGAACTTGCATCTTGTTTACCTATGTACACATGAGTTAGCATTGGACTTTCATTTGATTACCTAACATAACACCTTGGTCAACACTGATCAGAATAACATTGCTCAAAGTTGTGTTACTAAGGGAGTTGTTCAAAGAGTGTTAGCAGTGTCTCAAGATGTTAATAAAGACAGCTTCTTATTCTAATGTGTAAATGGAAGTAATGCATTTTACTTATGGCCATGTCAATGAAAAATGCTGCTGCCACGCGTCGTCTCTACGAGGAAACACATCCCAACCGCCCAATTCAGTCCCATACATTATTTGTGAAAATCCACCAACGACTGTGTAAATATAGCTCTTTTCAACCTATTATTATGGTTCGTAGGTGTCCCAGAAGTGTTTCTACTCCCGATAAGGAAGTTCGTGCTCTTGAGAAGGGTGGAACAGAATCCAAGATCTAGTGTAAGAATAATTGCAGCTATTGAAGGTATCATTGCGCCTCAGGTCTGAGGAATACTTAGTGAACGGTTGCCGTGCCCGTTTAACGAGAGCAGGCTGTCACTCCCCTCTGATTATCAAGCGAGGGTGATGTTTTGCCAATGTCTTCGTTGAAAATTAGCTATGAACCTAGGCTTTATTGTTGGCATACTTCTTACTGGATTTATTAGAGATGGCATTGGGAACTTTCATAATAATCATGTATAGCCAGATGAAAATCCTCATGCAATTCTCGAATCAAGACACCAACAGTGATATTCATTAAATGTATGGCTGGCCATTTTAGGAGACAGTCAAATAGGACCACTCGTTTTCCGAACACACTAAATGGTGCAGGCTACCATAACTTTCTGCTGAATGTTTTATCTTGTTTATTGGAAGATGTGCCTCTTATAGACAGACAACAAATGTGCTGTATGCATAATGGAGCTCCAACTCATTTTTCTCTAACTGTCAAACATCACGTCAATCAAACATTTAGTAGAAGATGGATAGGTCAAGGAGGTTCAGTCAAATGGCCTCAACAGTCCTTTGACCTTAATCGCTTGAACTCTTTTTTTGTATAGGGATACTTAAAGAGTGTAATGTACTCGTCTCCAATCATTGATTTAACCGACGTACAACAGTGGGTTGAAAACTGTTGTCAGACGATTTGAATGAAGACAGAGATGTTTCAAAGAGCACGCAACAGTCTGGTTTAAAGATGTTAAATTTGTGTGGCAATGGAAGGAAAACACGTAGAACACCTTTAGTAGTAATGAGGCTATAAATGTGTGCCATATAAACAATACATCAGAGACTTAAAACTATCCGACTAAGAGAACATGATGAAGGGGATGATTTTTAAGGAGTTACACCTGTTGTCACCCAAATAATAATTTGAAATTATTTTGAGAGGGGAACACCAGCACTGCAGCTGGTTGGGGATACAGCCCCACCTACCCCCGAGCTATCCGTGCCATCGACCTTGCTGGTGTATGTAATCCAGTTATTATCATCAATCTTTCAGAAGTTACCACAAGCCGTGTTTTCATGTCTTTTGTTTACAATATCCCGCATCTTTAGGTCCAGAATTATGATCGTTTCCCTTCCTTTTAGGCATTTGATTGCTTCGCTAGGTTGTTCCATTGCCCAAGCGTGTAAAGCCGCAGCCAACAGCTGCCCCCAGTTGTCAAGATGTGCCTCACACCCCCACCAAACTCAGCGTGACCGCCACGCCGGTAAACTGTTGTCATGCGTCTCTGTATCCGACAACAGCTGGGGGATGTTGCCAGCGCTAGGAAAAACGAGCTGCCGGGGTTATTTATAGCACGGTGACGTCACTGTGACGCAATGACGTCAATCTCTTCCCCCCTTTTTATTTTTCTTCGCCGGCGACGCTCAATTATTCTCCTTGGCAGGAGCTTATCTCGTGGATCTCTACTCCAGTTCACTTCGCCCCAAAAGCCGGTTCCGGAATTCCATGTTGAGCTCCGCATTGGTGGGCACATGGACTAGAGCTCAGGCACGTATAGTCTGACTAGCCGGTGATGGGGAGTCCAGGATTTGAATCTTGGTCGGATGTACAAAGGATGTTTTTTCTAAGGGTTTTTCCACTCTCCTTCTGTGCAAATACGGGAATATTTCCTCCACAATTTTAACCACGCTAATGAATTTTGGATGAAAATGGTAGAATGTTAAAGAAAACGCATCAAAATCTGCGGGGAAGGAAAGTGGTAAACGGTTTAGAAAAACACACCCTCAATAAATACGACCGGAACTCCTATCTCTTCGTCACCAGCGAACCAGGCCGGATGAGCTAGAATTTTAGTCTGGCAATTTGTCTCCCTATTTGTGATATTTGTTCGATTTGAGCTAGTGTTAAACATAGCGGTAGTATAGTATTTTAAAACCCCATATAACTTAACTGTCATAAATACTCGTATAAGCACTAACTAAAAATAAGTATTTTAACTAGCTATAAAAACCAGAAACTTCCTAAACTATCTTGTATAAAACTGTAATATTTCGTCGATTGAAGGAGAAGTTTAAGAGTAAAAACACAATAAAAATAAAATCACTGTAAAATTTTTAGAGTGGGCCTATTCCTTAAATATAGCATCTGTAATTTGTTTAATACATCCAAAATATTTTTAAAATTAATAATATTTATAAAAATGACAATCATAGATAAAAAGAATTTGTCTCCAAATATAAATTACTTCACCACACTACTTCTTTGTAGTCTCTTAATTTGAAAAGTAGGTATAAAAACAAAATATCGTATGAACAGTACATTATAGAGTATATTTTAAATATTTAAATATGAAGGATGTCGGTTGGATGACTTGGATCGTATATGCTCTAGAGCAGATATGTTCAAACTTCCCCCGTCCGGGGGCCGCTTAATCTTGGGGAATTGGCTGGTGGCCATACATGAGAGTTATAATACCTAATGCCCTAATATAGTATACACACGTACATACACACCCATATATATACATTACATACATACATACATACATACATACATACATACATACATACATACATACATACATACATACATACATACACGCATACATATAATTTAAGAGTAAGCTGGCGGGCCACACAGAACGCACATGCCTGTTCTAGAGCAAACGATCGATTTACAAACTTATCAAAGGTCTCGGGATCATCCATCGTTTCTCCTCTTTACAAACTTTTTTCTATACAATATATAGGATGTATACAGAATATTCAATCTTTCTTCAAAGACTTTTGTCCCCACCTTTCTAGGGGAAAAAAAATGAAATGTAAATGTCAATACTAAACTAATTAATTTTTTTCTCTCATGACCAACCAAGGTGAATTTGATCACACTACATTATTATCAGAAGGCATTTAATATAGTTGGTAGTTTTATAGACTCAAAAATCCAATTTCAATGACGTAGTTTCTTACGCGATCGACCGAATATTTCCGTGATATCAACCGGTTGCTGACACCTTCACTAGAGGAATACTCGTCTCATTAAATTAGATAAGTTATAATTGTAATGTTGTTAGTTTTCGAAATATTTGATCTTCTTTGTGTTATTAATTACTAGACGGATAGTTGACATGAGTGGTCTTGAGGTAAAGTGCTCGACTCAGGGCCAGATGTTCGTGGGTTCAAACTCAGGCGGTGTCACCGGATTTCTCTTGAGTGATAAAAATCCATAGCACAACTTCCTTCGGAGGGGAAGTAAGGCCACCGGTCCCATGACAATTGTGACATGTATAAAAACACTGGAAGCTATGTGAAAATACCTTTCCCGGCAAAATTGGTAGACCCTCTCGTTCTAACTAGTATACATTTTCTTGCGCCGATATAATAAGTTGGTTCAGAAAATCCGCGCTAAATACCTCAAATAAATGAAATTAAATAACAGACTATGGTCTCATAAGATAATAACTTAATTCGTGCTAAGCTTCATTAAAACATTTTGATTTAATAAAATCTATGCACCTTTTGGAATCTAAATACGATTTCCTGGAGCTGTGTTCGGCTATCTCAAGTCAGTCAGCCACTGATGCGGATAGTGCTGACTGTACGGCCAGTTCCTCGGATGGCCACGGCGCTAGCAGCGGGGCTGACGTCCAATGCGCATCGATGCAACGTTATGAAATGATGGCGTGCCAGGTGAACCCTTCTGTGTTTTATTGCACCCCTTGAGTAAGGGGATAGGAGAGAGAGAGGGGGGCCTGTACGGGTACACGGACAAACTCCCCACGGGGCTGCCCTAGTTCCACGAGAACACGGTTCATCGAGCGGACTGTGCGTCTGATTTTATAGGCAGATCTTACACTCTGGGGACTTCATGTGTGTGCGCAACGCGTCTTACTACGCGTCCAGGCTGCACACATACTTGCACTAATTGAGGTAAAAACCATCCTCCGTACATCCGTCTGGAATTTGAACCTCGACATCCTCGTCCACGGCAATCCAATACAATGCGAGAGTGACGCCTTAGAACATTTGACCACTTATAGAGTTCCTAGGTTTGTTTATTACATACTAGCAGAAGTACTCGGCATTGCCCTGGGTAACAAGGTAATCCATTGCGTGATTACCCCTGGCAATGCTTTTCTTTGGCTCAAACACACAGGAAAATGATCTCTTGATTTTATTTCTTCCTGACCAGTTTTTAATTAATTGAACAGAATTAAATCCAAAATTTTAAAATCCGGCTTCGAGGTGTACATGTTAGTACACAAGGGCTACTAATTTTTAAATTCCAGACCTCTGCGTGTGGTAGATATTGCGCAATACTCATGAAAGACACAACCTTCATTTTATTAATATAGAAGAAGAAGAAAATACAATCTGAATCCAAACCACTGGTGGTAAAATCATTCAATTGCTACTGTGATAAAAATTAATAAATACTAGAGATAGGTCGAATCTAATATTTCTTGAATCTGAATCTTAAATTTTATTTCGTATCTAGAATCCAAATCCGAATCTTTAAAAATGTTTGTTAAAGTTAAAATATTTAAGATTGAATTTAAAAAAGTTGTTAAAGGAATATATACTACAACAGTACTCTATGTTAAGTTTACGAACCCAATCCAATAATAAAATATTTCAAAAAGTGTGTACAAACATTTTAAACGTATGTTAGGTTTACTAAAAAAAATTTCACCAATAGTATTAATCTCAAAAAATACTATATACCACACCACTCTTTCAACCACAGTACAAGGGCTGATTAATATTTACAACAAGTTAGGCCTAACTGCTTTTTTTTAAATATAATATTTTCACTTTCACAAATCTGTGTCATTCCTTTACAAACGGGAATTATTAAAGTTAATTTTTCTATTCACTCTACTATGCCTCTGGTTTCTAGTCTGTCTGTATTGATTTGTTAATACAGTATGAATTATAGATCCTAATTAGGAGTTAAGCACATCGAATCCGATTCTAAGATATATTTGGATTCAAAATTTCGAATATAATTCGAATGATAGTAAGATTCGAATTTGTATCCGAAATTTCAAATGTTCGCAGAGGCTTACATTTCACCAATAAATTTTACTTTCGGTCATGCTAGGAATCAAACCCAGGACCCTTGGAAAAGTAGACAGACTCGTTACCAACTGAGCTAAGGTGTTAGAAATATTATATAAAAACGTGAAGTGATTCCTTTCAACAATGATACCCGGAATTTTACCAAAGAGATTTTCGCGTCGTCCCAAAAAATTTAAAATCTTAAAAACATTCAAAGAAGAAGCCATTTCAGAAAACGATAATATACTGACAGCAAATTACTTGAGTTCCACCAAACCAATTTAACCCCTAACCCCTTCCTGCTTCTCTTACCGGTTCTACCACAAATGGTGTGTACAAAAACATAGATTGTGATTGTTATCTGAAATTTCTATACTAGTTCAGCAGCACAACAGCCCTTGTAAACGGCAAATGAGAAATTTAATACGCCTTTAAAAATATTTGTTAGGGATACTGGCATCATCATGTGGGATTAATTGGGGGAAGGGACGAGGGGAGGAGTAACTATATGATGAACGCGCGCTAAGTGATTAATTAACGCGCCATTTTAAAACTCACAAAACCAGAGCTTTCAGATTATCCTAGACGGCACACGGGCGGACTATCGAGGGTTGTTCCCTCCTCCAATACTTGTTAGGGCGAAGCGGGTGCTCGCAGCTTGGTCCAATCAACAGAGTGCACTGTTACCCCCATCTCTTTGTTTCCTCTCAACACTGCAGTGAAAGGCGCGAAGTGGACCTGATGAAACGAGGAAGCCGCAAGGAGAGAAATATGGAGAGAACGCACACTCCTCGAAACTTTTCCGCCGCGCTAAACCCTTTATTATAATTGGATGAGTGCGGGACAGAAACACGTGATTAATCACTCGGAAGTTAACAGGTCTCTCGTTGTGGCCGGGAGCGAGCTGAAACACTTGTCCCACACCTTTCAGGGTAATTGGCTCGATCCTTGTCTTTGGGACCTCAAGGCGGATTCAGGCTGTTAGTGGTTTCATCGTTTTAGATCGAGAGGTGTCAGGAACTAATAGCCCGAACATGTCAATTACCGATTAAAAGAATACCCCTGATGTAGCCTTGTATTTGTATTAAAAAAAGAGCGTCTTGTTGACATTAAAACAACCATCAAAGTTCAATATTAAATTTCAGCGCCAATATACCATTTTTCAATATTTCTTGACATAGTTTGTTATTTATAAAAAAAAATAAGAAAAATACTACACATTATTGTTTGGACTAGTGTAACCTACAAGTAAAATACTATAAACAACAAACAAAACAGTTCAACCCAAAGAAAGTACTGAGAATCTTAATAACATATTTAAATATCATTAATATTTTATTGTATCAAAGGATGAGTTGAGATATTTCAAAGCCACTTTATAAACAGTTTTTTGTTTATCACCGCATATAACTACCTGTTCAGGTTAAACGCATATATGATAGCTATGCCTATTCTAATGGGGTAGGTATGAGGAAGAAAATATTTTAGAAGTAATCTACCCACATTTGCGTGAAAAGGGAGTGGGAAACTATTTAGGAAAGAACACACTTAGTGGAACCGACCGAGATTTGAACGTCAATCTCCCCGTCCTCAGCATGCCAGTTTAACCCGAGAAGACGCTTTAGATCATTCAGCCACTGAAGCAAGCAATACTGTATTATTATTATTATTATTATTACATATTAATATTATACTAACTTAATGCGAAAAGTCCACCTTGGACTGTATTGCAGATACTAGGGAGGTCACGGTTCAAATTTTGACCCTTTGCCCTACGGGTGGTTTTCCGAATGTGATTTATCACTGCAGTATTTTCATTTTCCACGGTAGTAAGGGTGCTCTTCCTCTAAACAACCTTTCTGATCCCTAAATCATAGATTAAGTTGTTAATAGGCCTCGTGTAGAGGGCAGTAATATTTTTTAAATTACTATTTTACCATACCAACAGACCCGCTTCGGTGGCCGCATAGTCTAAGGAGCAATCTCGCAATAGATTGAACTACCGATGACGGGGAACTTGGTGTTTGAATCTCGGTAGTGTATACCAGGTGGTTTACCCTAAATGGGTTTTCACTTTCCCTCCACGCAAACTCAGGTATACTTCCTCTAAAACTCAACCCTTCTCATCCCTAAAACATTAGCGTAGTTGGTACATATGCGAATAACCCAAACGGATAGTAAAAATGGGGTGACCTGGTGGTCTAGGGGTAAGGTGTCAGACTTCTGTGCTGGCGGCCGGGGTTCAATCCTCGGTCCCGGCATAGATTTATCTGATTACCAAACCCTTCCTTCACCTCTGACAAGACATCTTGTGAATGTGAGGAATGCCAGGCCTCCACCGTGGTTCGGATTCCACCTTAAACTGTAGGTCCTCCATTTCATCTCACAATCACCCAACCATTACACATTAGCGTAAGTGCGTATAACTCAAACGGGTAGTAAGACGCGGTGTTAATAATAATAATAGTAAAAATGCTGTGCTAAGAAAAAACGGCCACGCACCGTCTAGACTGTAGATGATAGAACCTCCCTGACACAGATACCGTCGGAAGCACATGAATTGTGTAAGGTATGTGTGCATACACACTCATGCAGTGTACACATGTGAAGAACGTCACTCACGTTGCCGAGTGGCGAGTTTTCCCTCGGCGATATCCTGGCAAACAAACAGTGTCTTTTCTTAACGACACCTTCTGCTCTCTTGGATACACCGCGCGTCTCCGCGTCTTTTATGTGAAAGGGTCACAGCCACAGACGTCGACCACATGTGCGTTCCATGGCTCGGAATTAACGTTAGAAATGTTTTGTCTCCAGGTTGAACGTGGAACACGAGGACGTAAGTTTGACTTAATTTTAGAAAGAATAAGCTGGGTATGATATACTACTTGTTTTTTAATTATTTTATCTTTATTTATACCAGACTGTCCGTCAAAAGCGGTAGTATCGTTTATTTGAGGTATTAACGTGCATTTTATGAACCGACTGATTATATCAGCGCACGAGAATGTCTATGAACGATAGTGAAAGGGGTCTACTAATTTTACCAGGAAATTTATTTTCACATATTTTTCATGGTTCTTTCTCACGCTACAATCAACATGGACCTGATAGCTTTACTTCCCCTCCGAAGGAAGTTGTGCTAGGAATTTTTATTGCTCAAGAAAAATCCGTCGACTCCCGTTGGGTTTAAACCGATGAACATCGGGTTATGATGCGAGCTCTTTACCCTAAGATAACCGAGGTTGGCTGGTAGTTGCAGATCACAGACTTGACGTATTAACATGTGAAAAATGTACTAGTAACGTTTGTATGTAACTTTCAAATACTGTTTTTCCTACCGTGTTATTAACATATATTTACTCAGCTTGTTCTAACTATAACATAAATATTTATAGTAGGATTATGATAAGAAGGAACTTATATAAAATATAAGCATATATCATCATTTACGGTTAATATTGATCACAATTTAGTTTATTATTATTTCATAGGTATTTACTATTCATATTCTATATCAAAAATGACAGTGGCAGATTTCATGACGTGAGGTAAACACATAACCCCAAGTCATGAAATCTACAACTGTCTCTGCCTGCATGCACGGTCATGTTATGAACATTGCTTTAGTCACTTTTATAACTATCAAAAAAGTTCCCTTAATATCGAATAATAATAACAATATTTAGCACTGCGTCTTACTACCCGTTCGGGTTATACGCTTTAAGTACTAATTACGCTAATGGAATAGGAATTGGGAAGGTTGAATTAGAGGAAGTGAACCCGCAATTGCGTGGAGGTAGAGTGGAAAACCATTTAGGAAAAACCACCCTCAGTTCACCCGACAGAGATTCGAACCTCTATCACCCCGTCTTCAGCAGTCGAGCTCAACACGACAAGCGCGTTAGCCAACTACGCCACCGAGGCGGGTCTTAATATCGAAAACGAACTGTAGAGTTTACTGTGTGTCCAACTCATGATTTTTGTTATATTTTTCACTAGCACGTTCATAATTCAAGTAAACAACGATCTTTCCTCCTTACTCCTTCCATCCCTCAAAAATGGTGAGGAAACTACCGAAAGATAAAAAAAAACTAAAGCAAATAAATAACTTCAGAAAATGAAAATAGGGTTAACAAAATATTCCATAAAAGTTATTTTTAGCACGTGGAAGGATACTTTTGTCAATTGTGAAGCCACGCCACGCCTTTTTACCCGTTAGGGTTATACGTCTATGCACTAATTACGCTAATGATTTTAGGAATTTTAAAAGCCATATTTAGAGGATGTGTACCCACATTTACGTGGTGAGATAGTGTAAAACATTTTTTGGAAAAACCATCCTCACTACTGACCGACATTTTAACCTATATTTCCCCACTATCGGTTGTATAGTCTACCGTGAGACCACGCGGCCACTGTAACGGGGACCTCTTATGGGGAGCGCTATTTCCCCGCTATCGGTTGTCTAGTCTATCGTGAGACCATGCGGACACTGTATAGGGGACTTCTTATGGGGAGCGCTATTTCCCCGCTATCGGTTGTCTAGTCTATCGTGAGACCACGCGGCCACTTTAACGGGGACTTCTTATGGGGAGCGCTATTTCCCCGCTATCGGTTGTCTAGTCTATCGTGAGACCACGCGGACACTGTAGAGGGGACTTCTTATTACGGGGAGATGTAAAACCACTGGCTTATGAGATGTGCTGTGGTCAGCGCAGACAACTTGGTCTCACGTGTTCTAATGATTTGTGAGACGATGTTAGCAATTTTTGAAAGGACTCAGGCGAACATGCCTTGCCATTGAAATATATACGTTGAATGTGCTGGGCACAATTTCAAACAACTGTTGTAATCCTTACGTGCAGCTGTAAATAAAATGCTGTGTGCATGCGGTTCAGACTTTGTCAAACATTCCTTGCTCACTACACAGTCATGTAACGAGGTGTCAATACCACACGATCCGTCGTATTTCACTACGATGACTGACCCGTGTTGGCGACCTGCCCCTGGGGCTGCTCTCACATTTTGGGACAGGAGGGAGGGAGGAAGGTTTTCCACCACCAGGCTGCTTACATCAATCCACTCATGTTGAATTCTCCTACTACCTGTCTTGGGTTTCACACATCAATTAATAAACACGGTGTATACAGTTCAGAGGACTGAAACTCTACTTTCCTCATCCATACCACATTCGTATGATTACTATCTATGCCTATAGCCAGCACGTTTAATGAGACACTGTTGAAATAAACACCTGTGTGGATATATTGTACTTGATTATTTTTCCACGATTACGGATAGCCAGAATGGACAGTACGATGCGGAAAAACGCAATATTTTCTTTTAATCTCCCATTCATAACTAAAGCACCGTCTCATTAGAGTGTCACACAATTTGGCGCAATGGACGATACGGATTAGTAGAACTCTAGGTTCCATATTAGAGTATTTATATAGAGGATCTACAAATGAATGACAACTAAATTAGGACCTACCAATTTAGGTATAAGTAAATTAACGTAAATTGTTCACAATAAATCCTTGTATTTCATCCTCCCTCATACACTATTGGCTAAGAACTAACTACCCTTAATCTTAGGGTTGGATATAAAATTCCAAAAACCCCTTGGGGAAACCCTATGAAAACCCTAGATACCAAGTTTTGGCCCGATCGGTAAAATAGTTTAGGCTCTAGTTGGAGGCACAGACAGATAGACAGACAGACGGAAAGTCAAACACAACTTTTTTGGATTCGGGGGGTCATTAAACGTCAAGATTCATTAAAATCTTGAGTTCGATTTTTTTGACGATCACAATACTTTCTCTACCTGCAAGATAGCGAGAAAGTAAAAACATAAACAAAAGCTACCAACCTCCACACTAGCACACTGAATTTTGTTGTTATAGTGAAACATTCTTATCTGGTTTTATTAGAATTCGTAATATCTGGATTTTCCTTTAATACTAATCTGAAAGTACATCAATATTATATTCCTACTCTCTGACCATAACGCTTTCTTCTCTGACATTTTTTTTTTTTTTTCATTTTCTACCGAAACGGGTGAAGAGGACACGAAGAAAATGCGCGAAGGAATATACAAGGTATAGAGAGGGAAGGAGCCGAGAAGGGAAGAAAGGTGTATGAGCCAAAGATAGATAAGATGTATTGGTAATAATATATGTCCAAAGATCGGTTAACCCTTTTCAAAACTGTGCTTCGTCCATCTTTCTTACCCCTTAATGGTCAGTGGACCTTATTTACTACGAATCAAACCTCCGTTTTGGTCAGAATAATGCGAACCAAAGCTGTTTATTCTAAAACGAGAAAGGTTTTTTTAGCAATTATAATCATAACATCACTTAGTCTTACACCTTCGTGGAATATTATCTTCTGTGTTCTCCACTGGGATTATCTTCTCCACGTTATATAATCTATTTACCGTTTGGTACATACTTTAAGGCCATTGGCCCTGTCGAGTGCAAGTCTAAAACCTATTTTGTGGGATGGTGGGTGGGAGCGTGAAAGGCGTGGTGTGGCTTCACAAGCAACAGAAGTATCCTTCCTCGTCAACAAGAACAGACAGAACACGAACACCGTAGATGGCGCTAACTACCGGACAGGTCTTGCGGACAAATCATAAGTTTGTAAATACTGATTTTCTCGAAAGTGAGTGGAGTTCTTATGTTAATATTTTCAACACTCCTTCTAAGATAATATATCGATGTTTATTAATTGTTATATTTTCATATTTTTTGTTATGAATCTGGCAGTTTTATAATTAAAAATGTCAACATTATCGATATTTGATCAGTTTTAAAATTATAGAGCAGGTGTGTATATAAAAAGTATGAATTAATCAACATGCTTCTATTCTCGAACAAACCATTTCCGAAAAGAAAATTGTAAAATAATATAAATTCTTAATGATAACTATTTGTTTCCATGGCTCTGCATTTCCACGCCAATTTAAAAGTGCTAATTGGCTTAAGGTAAGATGTAATAGAATGCCAATCCAGGATAGTATTTTTAAAATTTTCAACAAAAATAAATAAAACATTGCTTCAGTAGATACATTTAGTTTACTTTGTTACACAGAGTATCCTCAACAGTAGTTTTTTTAATTTGTTATAGGCGTTGCGTAATTTGGCCATAGCTTTTTCACTTAGTTTTGCAAGGCTCTGGTTGAATGCATCTATGCTCACGACATATATTCAAGAACTGTTAAGATTACTTTATTTTTTATCACCCCATCTTACTACCTATTACCCACCTCGGTGGCGTCGTTAGATAACGCACTAGTTTCGTAAGCTAGACTGCCGAGGACGGGGAGATCGAGGTTCGAGACTAGGTCGGGTGAGATAGGGGGTGGGGTTCCTAAATGGTTTTACACTCTCCCTCCACACAAATGTGAGTTCACTTAATCTAAATTCAACCTTCCTGATTCCCGATTCAATGACTGAAGCCCTTTCTGAAAAGAAAACTAAAGATAAATGTTTTTTTAGGTGCTTTGCAGAAAGGACTTCGGTCATTTATTGAGGCCCTTTCTGCATGTAATTATGGAAACTACTTGTTTTTTGACTGAGGTGCAGAGAGCGATTCAATTAGTACTTAAAAGACCTTCCCGAATGTGTAATAAGACCCTGTGATATAATACTTTCTGTTCAGGCTATAAGCGTATTTGATATTACAATATCAAAGTCGGGATTTGGAAGAAAGCATTTTAGAGGTAAAATACCTGCATTTGCTTGGAACGAGAGTGGAAAACCATTTAGGAATAAACAACCTCAGTAGACCCGACCGGGATTCAAAGCCCGATCTATTTGTCGTCAGCAGGCCGCCAGTCTAGCACGTGAGCGTCACCTTAGAACATTTGGCCACTGAAAGGAAATATGAATTACAATGTGTATACATACAAACAAAATGTATATATATTGATTTACATAAGTTAACTGTGTTTTTTTGTTGTAAAAACTGAAAAAATTCAGACCTTGGCTCGCGTTTCTTCCAATCCCATCTTAAGGTACGTATTTGTGCTAGAAGACGACTTCAACTAGCTAATCTAAGAGAACGAGATAAGGGTGAGTTTTAAGCTAAATCACCAGAAGAGGAAACCAGCTAGTGTGACACACTTCAACCTGTGATCCCGAGCTAAGACTCGAACCAAGGCCTTTCAAGTAAGAGTAGAACACATCTAGTTTTTCCAGTCTCGCAGTTTACTCCTAAATTCCCAATCATGATCAGGCAACGAAGGGGAAAAGGGGGGGAAGTGTGCCTGTCGGGTGGCCTCGGGGGGGTTTGGCTTCCAGAAGATAGAAGGACGCGCAATGGGAAAATAATGACTAATGGATGTGCTTAGCTTTCCATTAGCGTAACCCTCTAGCGACAACATTCATCGATATGTTCAAAGATAGCCAACAAAATTAACTGCGTTAATCATGGAGGGTTTCATTTCGGGGTTTGATCCCGGTCGAGTGCACTGGGGGCAGTTTTACTAAATGGTTTTCCACTCTCCTATGCAAATGCGGATGTATTTACTCTATATTAAGCCTTCCTAATCCCTAGTTCATTTATGTAATTATCAGCACATAGGCGTATAACCCGAAGAGGTAAGAAGCGGTGTTTAAAAAAAATCTGACTCGTTAGGTGTATAAAAGATCTAAGATACAGAGATTTTAGAATATATTTTATTTTGTCACTTAGACCACTTGTTTGTTAAGGAAATACACACTTAAATAACATATAATGAATTATATAAGTAATATTTTTATTTTTTTGAAATAAATTTTTTCTGTTGTGTTTTACTTGAAGAACATCAGATTATTTAGTACGGTAAGCGTTAGATAAAACTGTAGGCTAAATTAAAAAAAAAAACTTGGACCTAATGGGGGTATCTATACTTTTATTAAATATATATTTATTTGGTACACTGATCTTCACTACTAAACAAGTCTAATCAAAGTCATAAAATTTATTTTTAAGTAAATAAGCCTTTTGTGTTTGTTGATAAATACAGAGAATCATTATTTTTAATAGTTTGTTTAATATGCTCTGGAACTAGAGATACATTTATATATACGACGTATAAAGAGAATTAGTTAAAATATCTATTCAATAAGGCCCTTATCCGTGTTTAGAAAATAAACATTAAATAACCTTAATAAAATTAGCTTATAACGACTTGATTTTTTGACCACATGGTTTAAGGAGTCACTCTCACAATAGACTAGACTGCTGACGACAGAGAGATCGGGGATTAAATCCCGGTTGGGTGTATGGAGATTTTCCTAAATGGTTTAACTTTCTCTTTCTCTCGGCGCAAATTCGGGCACACTTTCTCTAAATTCAACCTTCCTAATCCCTAACTCATTAGCGTAATTAGTACACTCTGCGTATAACTTGAACACGTGCTAAAAATAAGAAGAAAAAAGCTTATAACGGTAACCTCACGTCTTACTACATTATCTGAACATCCGCGTATAACTACTTAAATGTGGTAGAGATGATTAAAATAAAGTTTAAAAAAACACGCATTTATCTGCAAGGGGAATGAAAAACAATTTAAACAAATACCCTAAGCTAAGGTGACCTTCATCCTTGATTTTCGTAGACAGTCCTCGAAGCAAGACTTATGTTCCAAATTGAGTCTGTGCCCGATTTGCTCGCTTATTTGTTAAATAAATTAATGTGATTTAAAATATATTCGTCATAACTAATATTTTTTTAAATAAAGTCATTTGCTAAGAAGTGTAGATGTACAATCTTACAACACTCCATAGTATCAAACATAGATAGCGAAGAATATTTCTAGCTTTTTCTGACTTATTTATGGCGATTTACCCTTTTCATTTGGCGTGGAAATGCAGAGCCATGGAAACAAACTGTTATCTTCAAGAATTTTTATTGTTTTGCAATTTTATTTTCGGAAACGGTTTGTTCAAGAATAGAAGCATGTTGATTAAGTTTCATTTTTTATACAAACACCCCCTCTATAATTTTAACAGTGATCAAATATAGATAAAATTGACATTTTTCAATAGAAAATTACCGGCTTCATAACAAAAAATATGAAAATGTAACAATTAATAAACATTGATACATTATCTTAGAAGGGGTGTTGAAAATATAACCATAAAAAATTCACTCCTTCTCGAGAAAACTGATATTTCCAAACGTATGATTTTTCCACAAACCTGTCGTGTAGCTTACGCCATCTAAGGTTTCCGTCCATCCGCTCCTGTTGGCGCGGAAGAGTACTTTGGTTGGTTGTGAAGCCACGCCACGCCTTTCACCCTCCTGTCCACCATCCTACAAAATAGGTTTTATACTTGCACTCGACAGGACCAAGAGCCTTAAAAATAATACCTTTTTGACCTAATTGAGTGTAGGATAGTTCCACATGTTCTTGTACAGTGTCCTATCACTTTAATTATACTATACATCGCCTCATTTCTTAAATTTAATTTGTTGAATTTGTTCAATAATACAAATATAAGAAAACATTATTATAGGGAGTACAATATACCATTTATATAGCAACTACCTTCTCCAGCTTCTACTAGTGATTTTAGAATGTCTGTCCCGAAAATAACAAGAAATAAAATCGTATCTTTACCCTAAGCATACCTGTACAGGATTCGAGCCCCCTATCTTCCTGTCACCGACAAACTAATTCAAATAAGATTGACGTGTTAGTCTGCGTGCCCATCGATGTGGGTGTTTGTTCCACTTTGAAAGGGTATTTGTAAACGTGCCCTCGCAGTTGGAAAAATTGCTCCAAGCGGTTATTAGAAGTTCAATGTTACATCCAACGGTAAACAACAATATTTCAACATCACCGAAACTTTCTAACGGAGAAAATCATCCCTATCTTTTCGGGACGTTGTATTTATATTCCCCTCTCAACCATTCTCAATGGGGAGGAGAATAAGCCCTTTTCAAAAATGTATTCACAGTTGAAATACCCTTGAAAAGAATTACTTTAACCCCCCTCCCTCCCACTTATGTCTTGACTCCTTCCCACCCCGACCCTTGGAGCTTCCATCAAGCTTCTCAACTAAAGTTTCGGAGCTTTGAAGCGTGGGTACGAACAAAAGGTACGAATGGGCTCCATAGGATGCACACACTCGTAAGGCAGTTGGACCTATATAGTGTGTCGCTAAATTTTTCTCTAAAACACACACAGAAGCACACAAGCTGAAGTGTTATTTTTAAAGTTGTTAATAGCTTCTCTCTTTTTTCGCAACACATCTATCTATCTTGTAGGGCTAATAGCAAGCATTTAACTACACAAATGGCTTAGGGAGGGGAAATGTAATCTATAGGGAATATAACCACACTTTCCTGAAGTAATATTGGTAAATCATTTATGAAAAAATACCAATTCACACATGGTTGAGATTCAAACCTCCATTTCCACTACACCGCAAAACCATATCAGAAGATCCTGACGCCTCAGTTCGCGTGCCCATTGATACAGGTACTATTTTAAAATGCGTTTTAACTTCGTCAATGAGATCGTGTGTGATGTGGTGGAAGCCACGCCCCCACGTTCCTCCGTGTGCTAGTATATAAGTGTCCAGCTGTCAAACAAAATGTTTGGAAGACTCAGCAACTTGTGCACATCAAGGGCGTAGCCCCCAACACATCCTGTGGGACCTCCTTGGTGGAAAATAAATCGCGTTTTTCTACGGAACTATTGATTTGATTCTTTTCAGCACCGTGTCTTACTCCCCTTTCGGGCTATACGCTTATGTACTAACTTAGTTACTATAATGTGTTAGGGATGAGGAAAGTTGAATTTATAGGAAGCATATTCACATTTGCGTGGAAAACCAACTAGGAAAATCCACCCTCAACACACCCGACTGGGATCGAACCACGATCTCCCTGTCGTCAGCATTCTAGTTTTTCTTGTGAGTGACGTATTAAATATGCAGCCTCCGAAGCGGTTATTGATTTAATTAAATGTTTATTTGCACTTACACGTTCTAGCCTTCTATAAGTAGCTCTGCCTCTGTTTTATTTCACCCAGTGATTTTTTACATCCTGTATGATAGCTATTATTGTTTTAAATAGAACGTGTATCACCATGGTTTTTAACGTCCATGAGGTAGGCATTTCAGAGGAACTGCACCAGCTTTATCATAAAGAGAGGTAGGGATAAACAATGTAATAGCTCATATCTTGAAAGAAGGAATAAAAACAAGTGAACTCGGGTAAGAGTCAAACTTTGACCTCTCCATCACTGGCAATATAGTCCATCGTGACACTGAAGTCTTAGACCAATTATCCACCGAGCTAGTACTGAGGTAGTTTTTATAGATGGTTTTTCAACCACCACCCACGCTTATATACTTATTCCACCTTCATCGTTCTTAGCTCATTAAAGTAAATATGAGAATAGCACGGACGGAAATTTAGACGCGGTGCAAAGAACAAAAAAGTTTGTATCGGTCAAATATAGGGTACTAAAACGATTGAGATGAGTTTAATTTTAATAGAAAGAATCTTTAAGAAAATACAAACTTTTTATAGTCAACATTTATAACATTTTATTGTATTATTGGGGTTATTTGTATATAGTTGGTAAGTTCTACAGATACAGAACACATGACTATATGCAAAGGCAGGTTTTTATGGTGAATATTTTTTTAAAAATTCTCATTAATTTTTCAAAATGGTGGTGTTTTGTGTTGAAAATTTCACACAAATATTTACTGTCATATCACCCTAATCTATATCGCCAAACTGTAGCATACAGCATGTGGTAATATTTTTTTCACTCATCGTGGTTCGTCTATCAGTCACTACCAAATTGTACGTTGAAAAATACCATTCACTGTCTGCATTTGAAATGGGCAACCAAAGAGATTGCAGCGATTTGTCTACAAAAACATTAAAATGTTCACCTTTGTGTTTCAAACCTATGAGAGCTTTTACCACATCCACATAGTCACTGTCAGTTTGTTCGGAAATTAATGTGCACAGTTCTTTGTGGCCTAGTTGAAAATCACACTGCAAGTCTCGGAAAGCAGGAAGGTCCTTGAACATTCTTTCAAGTTCCCTCTCATCACTTGAACTAGGCCTGCTCAGTAGCTTAGTAGGGTCAAATAGGTACCCTAATGCTTTTATTACTTTTATTTCATCACTATTTTTGGCTAGCATTGAATATAGCTTGGCACAAGTTAGTGCACCACATGCCTTCAAACACTCCTCAGTTTGTCCTCTACATAGTGGTGAAACTTTGGCTAACATCTGTACAACGTTGATACCAAACTGACCATCTCTCACTAATTCACACTTCGCTTTCAGTGATTCGATTCTTGATTGTACTAAATGTGCCACAGGCTTATCTTTACTTTGAAATTCCAAAATTGGATTTGTAATTAATTTACAATTTTCTGACACAAAGGCTACTTGAACCTTGACCATTTTACATTTAGTGTCATTCAAGTGTTCATCCAACAAATTTTGACCTTGAACTGAAAGATTGTTATTTTGTTTGAGAAAATTAACAATTGCATCAAAGTATTCTGACAAGTACACGACAGAATTAAACCAACTAGACCAACGAGTTAACACAGGAATTGGGTAAAGTTTCACTTCTAGTGTCGGGTAATTTTCAACTAGATGTTTCTTATATTCCGTTTTTAATTTACGAGCGTTTCTGAAAACGTTCTTTAGGCCAGAAATTACAGAATTCAACTCTTTTAAGTTCTTTTGCCATATTTCTCCGAGTAGATTAAACTTGTGACACCAGCACGTAAATCCTAATAAATGTTCACCAATTAAAACCTTTAATGTACTAACACATTTAATCATGTATGGAGCACTGTCTGTACAAATAGCCTTGATATTGTTAAAGTCAATATTTAAATCATTTATAGTTTCCATGATTGCCTGGCTTGTCGTAGTAGCATTTGCTGTTTGGAGAAAACTGCAAGACCCTAAGTAGAGTTGCTGTGATGATTTTCCTTCTAGCGTTCCAAACAGAATAGCAAAAACACAGTTGCCACTCCGATCTGTAGTTTCATCACAGAATATAGCCACAGATTTATTGGCTAAAGAGACTTTTATATTTTCTTTAGCTAAAGCTCCACATTTAGGGACATATTCTCGTCTTAGCCAGGAAGCTGAAGGTAAGTCGCCTGAACCTTTAATGTATTTGCCCATCCAACTTCTAACTACTGGATTGTCCAGTTTTTCAATAGGAATGTTGGCCTGCAAGAAATTAAAACAATTGTGTTGACAAATATCAGAATAATTAGAATACAATAATTAACCATAATCTCCTTCTGGATTTGTAATGATAAGGGATTTAAAGAAAAATATTAATATTGAATAGTAGGCCGACTAGGCTCACACTAAAATAAATGTCGGCCTAGTCCCAAATAAGGATTAGAAACATACATATTGCGCTAAAGGCCTAATTTTACCTTGAGAAACATTTCGGTTGTGTCCATTATAAATTCCACTTTATCATCTTTCGCCTTTTTTTGAGCTTGAATTGCCCCCTCAATGGATAACTGTCGCTTTACTCCTGTAGTTAAGGAAGCTTGGACTTGTTTAATGTGCCCTTTATTTTTGATGTGCTTTTCACACGCATCACGTCGTTTCCATTCAATTCTAGAATTACAGTGTTTACACAATACAATATTTTTATCATTTAAATAAAATCCATGATTTTTGTATTCATTTACACGTGAAACTGCACTAATTTCAATCGTTCTCCCCATGGTGAAATTAATAGTTGCTTAACTACACACGACTTTGGATAATGTGAAAAATGCAAATCATGATCTAATCAAGTATTAACACGCTAATTTAATGGTTTATTAGTGAAGCTAGTGACGGGCTATATCGAAAGAAAACTATCTAATACCAACATATGAAAAATGTGTAGCACCAAAAAAGTTATATACTTATTACCTCTAGAATATACATGCTTGAACATTGCTTAGTAATTGCAACAAGCAAAGTGTTTTTTGGCTTAAAATTTGATGTGCAGTCTATGAGTAGTAATTCTATTGTGTTTTATTTACTTAATCATTCCAAGACGGCAAGATGGCGGGTGGCGACATATGGTAGTTGAAATCTCTTGTTTGAGATATTTTTATTTGGTTTAAGTGAAATATAAAATAAACCGAGTACCCAAAATAACTTAAATAAATATCTGGCAGCGAGTATTAAAATTAACGCAGGATATGTTAATTTAAAAAAAAACTTTGAGGTGAAAAACACGTTTCTTTCCAGTCTTGTTTCAGTTTTAAAACTACGCATGCGCAAAATATATGATCCAGACACATTCTTAAGGCTTGTGAGACTTCTGTGAAAATAAAATGGCGGCAAATTTTACGCTGTGAAGGAATGTTTATTCAATAAAATATTGTTTTTAAAACTTCAAATCCGACTATTGAAATATTAAAGTGTGAAAATAATATTAAATTTTTCGCGTTAATCGCGAGAATAATAAAATTTCGCGAGAATAGCAAAATTTCGTGAAAATTCGCGATTTGAAAATATGTTGGATCACCTCATAAACATTGTGAAACGTGTAAATATAGATTTTGAAGCTACAAAAAAACAATTCGCGTTTATCGCCAATAACAAAAAAAACCTGCCTCTGACTATATGTATTAATAAGGGAAATTAGTTCCAGTAGCTTATCTTGCTGACAGAAAAGGCTCTTCCCATGCAAATTAGACTGTAGTAACGTGTTTTGTGAAGGGGAGCAGATGTTTGAGAGACAGCTTGATTCAAGTCCCAGTCCCAAGTCAGATATCATGAGGGGTGCTAGAGGGAAACTATACATGAAGTCATGTTCTCACAAGTCGACTCTACTGTTATCTCGCTACAAGTTGCGGTCAGGGTGGCTAGAGGAGCATTAGAGAGTAAACAGACCAAAGTAAAGTAAAACTTTTGGTATTCGCTGGCGTAGCATGAAAGACTGAAAACAAATTTCTAAACAGGATGAAAACTTGTGCAAATTTATGTTTGCATTTCATGTTTGAAGACTTTCGCCTATTTTAAAAAAAAGATTTTTGTGTATATATACTGTATTATTATTTGAAATCCTTGCAATATCAGTATATGTTTCTTAACTAAAATAATTTAATTTTCAAATTAAAGTTAAAAATCTAAAAAGAAAAAATATAACTGCCTTAAATATTTTACAGTACAAATATTTATTTTTATCTTAAGCATATATGTATATCTTCTATCAATAAACTCAAGGGTAAGTAGGGTTAATGGAAGAAGTGGGGAGCTTCCAAATTGCTCACGTCTCCAGAGGGAGTAAAAGAAGCAGAGGAGGAAGGAATTAACTAGCCCAAAATTCAGCATAATGACAGGGTTTGTTTAGAAGCGTATAACCCGAAGGGGTAGTAGTAATACGCGGTGCTAAATATTATTATTATTATTGTTTGTTCGGAAATCAAGAAAAAAGTTATCTTATTGACTTGAATAGTAGCTTTTAATTTCAAATTTGTGAGAATAATTTTACAAACAAATGCGAGAAAAACCAAAATAACAGTTTGGGTAGGCGTCATGAGTTTGAATCATACTTTGAGAATTTAAAATATCAGTCAAATTAAAATATTTCTATATAATACCCACTTTGGTGGCCACATAGCCTAAGGCGTCACTCTGGCAGTAGACTAGATTATCTAAAACAGGAAGATTTGGGTTCAATCTCGGTCGGGTGTACTTAGAGCAATTTTTCTCAAATGGTGTTCCACTCTTCCTCCACGCAAATACTGGTACACTTCTTCTAAATTCAACCTTCCTGATCCATAACACATTAGTGTAATTAGTACATAGGCGTATAGCCCGAACGGGTAGTAAGATGCGTTGCTAAAAATAGTATTTCTAATATATTATAATTTTGCGATGAGCAAATATTTAAGGAAATGATTAAAAATTCAGCGTATAACCCGAACGGGTAGTAAGACGTGGTGCTAAATATTATTATTATTAAAAATTCATGTCATTATCGCCTTTCTTGATAGATCACAGGCTGAAGGCTAAAAGATTTACTGTTATGTAACTAAGAGAAATCGTTCACGTTATAAATTTATCATACACTGAACGAATTGAGTTCCAAATGAGTAAATATGATAAAATGACCCTCTCCAAGAAACCCTTCTTCTCCTCCTAATACACTGAAATGTATCGGCTTTGGCTCTCAAGAACTCACTTCAGTCACTCGAGAGAAAGTCTTTCAGGGGTTAAGAACTATGTTTCTCGTCCGCTTAAAATCTGCCGTGCCATAAAAAAAACATAGGTACTTGAGTCCTTTTAACACATTAGACAAGCAAAAAAGTATTATCTTCTGTGAGGCAGAAAATGCCGGTCGCAAAGTGGGGTGGAGAATGCGAGAGAAATGAATCGTTCAAACAATGATAGCACAGTTAACATTCATCCTTTACCCTACACGTCAGAGCCACAAGTTGAGCTTGAAAAAACTAAACAAACATATTTGGAAGAATGTGTTCGAATCCCAGATGGGGACACTTGTCGTGTTTTTCACTTAATGTTTTGAAAGCTTATTAACATAAGGATTAGTAATATAGTTAATATTAGTAAGTCTTACTTTACTTTACACATCAAATAAATCCATAAATTAAAATATAGCAACTAATTTATTTGTAAAGTTAAGTTATTATCAGTTTCTATGGTATAATCATATACAATAGTGAACACTGACTATGAAAACTATCTTTATAATAACATACCTATTACCCGTATTGGCGAGCACGCGGAATAAAAGTCAAGCTCGCTTGGCCCGGTTCTATGGTGACGGGAAGGCTACGGCTCGAATCCCAACTGGAAGTTCTGCGGGTGATTTTACTAATTGGTTTTCTACTCTAACTCTACGCAAATTTGGGTAAATTTCCAATCAATTCTAGCTTCCTCATTCCTACCACAATAGTGAAATTAATTGTGAATTTCTCGAACGAGTTGTAAGACTATATTTAAAAAAATCAAATATACAAATGTATGATATCTTTAGAGAGCTACAATCGACTTACAAACTTATCAAAGTTTCCAAGATCACCCATCGTTTCTCTGGTCTAATTTGGCTTTATTTTTGTCTACACATTTAATAATATTCCTTAAAATCCACCTCCTCCTAAAATACTTCTGTCCTCACTTTCTAGATAAAAAATATAGAACAAATAAAATGTAAATTCTCATATTAAACTATTTTACTATAACGTTACCGATTATATTACCCACCTCGGTGGCGTAGTTGGCTAACGTGCTAGTCGTGTTGAGTTCGACTGCCGAAGACGGGGAGATCGAGGTTCTAATCTCTGTCGGGTGAACTGGGGGGTTTCCTAAATGGTTTTCCACTCTCCCTTCACACCAATGCGGGTTCACTTCCTCTAAATTCAACCTTGCCAATTCCTAATCCATTAGCGTAATTAGTACTCAAGCGTATAACCCGAACGGGTAGTAAGACATGGTGCTAATTTTTTTTACCGATTATGAATTATAAAATATATTGCGGTCACACTAAAATATTATTTGAAACTACTCGATACTCAAAGATCTACTTCTAATAACTATCTAATTATCTCACGCAATCGACCTGTTGCCACACCCTGATCTAAACTATAACTAGATTATGGTAGGAATGAACGTTTAGAATAAAAAAATTCAGTTCAGATAATTAATATTTTAATTTAATTAATACTATTATACAATATAATATGATATTATTTATAAAAGTGACAGTAGAAGGTCACATTAATTTTCGTGTAAAAAAATATTATATATATATAAATGGCATTAGTAACTTTTATAGCTGTAAATATAGTTCTTTCCTTTCTAAATCGGACTTAACTTCTCATCTTTATTATTTAGACAAAGTCGTTTATGATCCTTGTATTAAATGAATTACAAAAATAACAAAATTATTGTTTTAAGAAAATATATTCTTCTGGTTCCCCCCTTTCAATAAAGGAAAAAAATAAACTATCCGCATAACATAATCCAAGAGTAGACATAGTAAGAATATCTTTATAATTCACTTATTTTTATACTTCTTATATAAAAGCGTGCTTGAATCATATTTGAGAGAAAACAACAGTATGAAACAAGAGGAATTTGCCGGCAGGCACATTTCGATCCAGTTGTGCTCACTCAGGAATAAAACAATTGCGTGAAGCACACAGCTGCGCCTTTTAAGATAAGAAAAAACAATTGCATTGGAACGATAATTAAATTGAACAGAAATCACAATCAAAATAAAAGATAAATATTTGCCCCTGGAGCACATTGTCTCTAGTTTACGAACTCATGGTAAGCATGATTCAAAAATGTTACACAAATTATTAGCCTGGGTCAAATTGACACGTGTAAAGTTTTAAGTAAAAGTTCTGATTTTTTTTTAAACTTTCTTCATATTTATTTTTAGTATCGTATTGCTATCATTATACTTGTTTGTTAATATTATATATATATATATATATATATATTTAGCACCACGTCTTACTAACCGTTCGGACGCTTTAAGTACGCTTTAAGTACTAATTACTCTAATGGATTAGGAATTGGGAAGGTTTTTAATTAGAGGAAGTGAACCCGCATTTGCGTGGAGGGAGAGTGGAAAACCATTTAGGAAAAACCACCCCCAGTTCACCCGACCGAGATTCGAACCTCGATCTCCCCGTCCTCAGCAGTCGAGCTCAACACGACAAGCGCGTTAGTCAACAACGCCACCGAGGCGGGTGTTATTATAATAAAAGTATATGAATCGCAAGAGATTATTTTAAAAATAATTATAAAATAAATTAATAAAACTAATTTACACAAATAATTGAAAAATCACGTACCCATCTGTTTATTACAACCAAGGAACATGTTCACATTATATCCATTACAAACATGCTTTTCACATTGGAAGCATTGCATACTTTTCTGTCGGCATTGCTGGGCAACACACGATGTTGTGGCTTTTATTTATAATACAAACGCATTTACTGCTACAACGTCTACCATATTTAGAAATTTAGCTAAGAGCCATCACTTGTCTGTCTTTTGAACGTGTATGTTTGACTCGTCTTGTGTGTCGACTCCTTTTGTTTGTTTGATTGTGGTATACTATTATAAGACTTCATTACACAGACAGCCTTCCTAATAAACCAATACACACTGAAATACAAGTGCTATCAATATCATTTTACAGAATTTGAACAAAAGAATGTTACTAGGTCTTTCCAAAGAGCGTCAATGCTAATTAGACACCTTATAATTAGATAACTATGTATTTTTCCATGTTATATGAACATACGTATGATTGATCCAACATATGCATTTCAGGAGTAGCTATGAAAATTATTTTCCTTGAAATAAAAGTTTTTAGTACCACGTCTTACTATACGTTTGAGTTATACGCTTATGTACTGGTTACGATAGTGGTTTTAGGAACTAGAGATGTTATATTTATAAAGAAGTGTATCCGCAATTTCGTGGAAGGAGAGTGGAAAACAATTTTGAGAAAACCACACTCAATACATCTGACAGAGATTCGAACCTTGATCTCCTCGTCACCGGAGGGTAGCGCTTTAGAACATGCTGCCACCAAAGTGAGTTAAAATAGTGTTGATCTACAAAAATAACACAAACCCTACAACATGTTCTTAGAAGTATTTGTAGAGATGTCAAAAATAACCAAGCTCTAAAACAGCAGAAAGATTAGTAATCATATAAAATACCAACGGGTCATTATGATCCATCCTAAGCATCCTAAGGTTAAAACGCACCCAAGTTATTTAGAGTGAAGAAAATATATGTAACTTAAATGTTCAATACAACATTACTTTGTAAATTATATTAACTTTACGATTATGTAATTAATATGTGTTTGTGTGTATACATGCATTGACAATTATTTAGTAGCTAGTTTTTTCTGCGTGTACCGTGTATTACTACCCATACTGCCTACCCACATATTTACATTAATTGGCTTGTGATGAGGAAGGTAGAGTTTTAAAGAAACCGTAGATGAATTTGCATGGAGGGAAGAGTGGGAAACCAGTCTCAATACAACCAGCCGAAGTTCAAACCTCAATTTCTCTCGTCCCCGGTAATTCAGCCTATCGAGATCCTCATAGCTAAACTGTATGACCACAACGTGGGTCTGGGAACCTGTGTTTGCAGGATAAAGGAACTTTTCATCCTCTGGTAAAAGGTTTTTTATATTTATTTTTAAATTGAATGAAAATAAAAATACAAATTATTAAGTTACAAATAGTTTCGCCATGTCTTAGTACCCGTTTGAGTTGTACGCATACATTAATTACGATAGGGAGATAAGGATGAGAAAGGTAGCTTATAGAAAGTGCACCCAATTTTTCTAGAGACAGAGTAAAAAACCATTTAGAAAAAACCCATAGATTACTCTACCGGGATTTTAACCCCGATCTCCCTATATTCGACAATTTATATATCTCTCTAATATGAAAGCCAGACTCAATAGTGATATATTTTTATGGATATCAATTGACAATTGATGACTAGAAATGTGTTGACCTGAAGATATGCAACCGCTATTTAAATTACAACAATTTTTACAGAAAGTTGAAAAGATCACTCCCTCCACCCCACCCTCCACTCCACCCAACACCCCCCCCTCAGAAGCATCTCTGGAACCACTGTGGCAATGGGGCCCTTCTTCGTAAGGGGAGCACTCCTTGAGACCTTAATCTAAAAAAATTCTTCCTCCCTAACCATCTCTGCACCCCCTCCCCAGAAGCAAATCCGGAACCTATGGCTCTATGAGTCGTTTTCGGTTTTTTAACGGAGTCAAGAGCTTTAAATCGAGAGTGACACGTTAGACCATGTAGCCTAACTATTGATATAGGTACATACAAATTAGGGATGCAACTAACGTTGACCTCACTATCCGTATCGCCAGCTAACCTTTTCGTGGTTGACCCCCTAAATGCGGTCTCGGTTCTTCTCAAACAAATCTTGGTTTGATGAATTCCCCTCTTTATGAAGGTGATATGTAGTGTAGTGATCGTAGCACAATGCCGGGATGTAATGTTAAAGACCGCAGACATACCAGAAAATATCGACGAAAAGTCCCCGGGGATATCTCCTGGAAACAATAGGAAGAGGGGGGGTGAGGGTGAGATAAATTAGATATAACTTTACGGGTGTATTGTTTGGATCAGAAAGCTAAATGGCGCTCTGTTGTGATAAAATGATAAGCCATTTACAAGTGATGACAATATTTTGTGGCACCAGTGATTTTAGGGGAAGATTCTTCAGGAAATATAAAAGGGTGAACGAGGGAACGCACGTTAAAAATATATAGGACTCAGATGTTTCTATAAACGTAATTTGAATGCGAATTTTATTGGCATGGCACCCTATATTTCTGGAGTCTCATCTATTGGTAAACTAGGTCATCCCTTCAGGCCAATGGTTTTCAACATTTTTCCGGTTGTGTATTCCCATATTGGTAAACACTTATTTCAAGTAGGCCTACCCGAAGGAATTAATAATTGTTTAAAATAAATCAATTGATTTAAACTCTAGGTTAACCCACGACCTTCAGAATTAAAGTAGAATACGTAATCCCCACTTATTCACCCTTTACATCTAAATAATAATATAAACGTTGTTAAATAATTACAGGATAATTCAAATTATTATAATTTAGTTTATATTAATAATTATGATTATATTATTAAAGTATGATTACATTATATTATTGTAGTATAATACATATCATTGTTATTACTATCATATTATACAAATTGTTATGATAAAATGATATGATTATTTTTTTAATTGGGTGATGTGTCTAAGTGAAGCAGCTTCTACAGAACGGAGATAAAAAAAGGATAAGGGAACATTTAAACTTGAGTGAAATCGCGACAGAAATCTGACATTAAAAAAAGCTACTAAACCGCTTTAATACCATCATACGTCAAGTGATTTTATCTGAAGATGTTCATTTTGAAAGAGATTCAATACACTGAAATACACTAATGATATCGTAAAATAAAATTGTTGCTGATCACAAAAAAAAGTAGCGTTTTTATTTCTATTCTTTCTTTTTCTTGCCACGCTCTTACTCTTAAGTACTTATTTTTTAGCACTACGTCTTACTATACCGTTCAGGCTATACACCTATGTACTAATTACACTAATGGAGTAGGGATTAGAAAGGTTTGATTGAGAGGAAGTGCGGCCGCATTTGGGTGAGAGAATTGAGGTGCTGTGATTGAAACTGTGGGAGGTGGGGACCATTGTGTTCATACCCAATATGGTGTTCCCTTTAAGTGCAGTTTCAGGCGTTAATACATCCCTTTAGTGTTGTAGGATGAGGCTTATTTTTAAGTTAAGGTGGAGTGGCAGGAAACGTGAGTTTTTATAATCGAAAACATTTTTGGCTATAAATAAATAAAAATATGGGTTTATTAATCTCAACATCTCTTGAATAGTTGTCATGAGCCTCACAGTGTTAGACAGATTTTTTTTTTAAATAATAGAAAAAGTTTTTTCTCCAATTCTGCGACAGCCATGACAAATATTCCAGAACTGTTTTGATTACTATAGCTATATTATTTTATTCATTTCTACCAACATTACTTTTTTGTTATAATAACTGCAAAATTACAGACTTTAACTCTCATAACCAACTTAAAGAACACTATTCATCTGCAGAGGTGATGGAAAAACAAAACACAAACAGGAATAAAAAAAATCATACCCTTTTGGGATAGAAACCAGAACTCCCGGATAGGGCCGAGTAGTTAAACAACTACTTGAACTTTCTTTGAAACTCTTTTCAATGGTCGAATGGTATAAGGCGTCACTCTCGTGTTGGACTGACCTGCTAAAGATGGGGAGATCGGGGCTCGGGTCTCGGTTGGATCTACTGAGGATGGTTTTCTCCAATATGGTTTCCCACTATCCTTCTATGCAAATGTTGGTAGATTATCTCTAAAATGCCACCTTTCTCATCCCTACTAAATTAGAGTAATTATCATATACACGTATAACCTGTACAGGTACTATGATGCGGCGATAAACACTCTCTACTTGAAAAATAGTTTAAATAAAACCTTTAAATTACAAACTTTTCTGTCATGTTTGTCAGTTGTTGTTTTTTAAAGACTTTTTTAGTCTCTTTTGTCGTTTTTAAACTGCCACCGAGTTTTAATTTTGAAGCACTGTAGTTTAGTTGTTTTTTTTAGTATTGCCTGCAGGAAATGACACAGAATTTAATAAAATGAAAAGGCAAGTGACGACAAGGAGGTGGCCCTTGTGTTACTGTGTTACTTGTCTGCGTGCAACATCTTATTTCCAAGCTGAGAATATTGTTACTTCCAACAGACACGAGGATGCTGTCTTAGAGCTCCCTGCTCGGGCGTCGAGATGAAGGTGTTGGGTATGTACAGTACGATTCTGACAAGAAAGACCTTTTAAAAACTACCAACATGCTTTTAGTGCGGTAAACACTAAACATGGGTTAAGATTCTCGCCTCGGGATCCAATGTTCGGGGGTTCAAATCCAAATAGGGTCAACGTATTTTGTATTGAACGATAAAAATCAGTAGCACAACTTACCTCGGAGGGGAGGTAAAGCCGTCAATCCCATGTCGATTGTGGCATGTAAAATAATCTTGGAAGGTATGAGAGAAAACCTTTCGAGCAAAATTGCCAGGCCCTTTCGCTCTTGCTCATAGAAATTAGCATGTGCTGATATAATCAGTCATTTCAGAAAGTGCACGTTAAATACCTCAAATAAATAAAAACTTTGATAGCCCCGGATCGGTGTCTGCATGGTCAAAGAAGTTACTCTTGCAGTAGACTAGACTGCACATAACGGGGAGATCGAGGTGTCGGGCGTTCTGAGGGGGATTTTTCCTAGATGATTTTTCACTTTCCCCCCACACAAATTCAGGTACACATCCTCTAAATTCAACCTTTCTTATCCATAACACATTAGAGAAATTAGTACATTGGCGTATAACCCGAATGGTTAGTAAGACGTAGTGCTAAAATAATTGATAGCATTTGACAGAAAACCTAACCTGAAATGTTGATGGATGTCGACGTCTCAAGACCCCCAAACCCTAAAAAGTGGTCTTTGCAATGACGTCTATCTGTGTGTCTGTTTAAACTTAAAATTAAGAGTAGTTTAAGAAAGGGCGAAAAGAGAAAAAATAGATTTTCTCAAAATCGACTCTAACGATTTTGATTAAAATTCATATCTAGGTGTTGATTAAGATTATATATATAAACTGGCTATTTTAATTTTACTGTGAAAATGAATTTTAGGGTACTTTACAGAAGCAGAAACTTCCGTATCTCCCGCAACTATTTGAGATACTAAATAACTTAACATAGAAAAATTGTAGTACTATTAAAAATAAATAAACTTTTTTATGAAATGTATTTTTATAAATTCAACAATTTCTGAGATATTGGCAAGTATATTAATACAATTTTGTGAGCTTTAGTTGAAAAGAGATAGTACTCAAGTTTTAACGCAATAATTCTCCAATGCCATAAAATAATTAAATATAAGTAAGTCTCTAAAAGTTTATGTTGTTTTCCCTTAAACCTCTTAGGAGAAATGTTTGTACAACAATGATCTATATCCATTTTAGACTCAATAGTCAATATTTACATTTTTCATTGGTCAAAATTTATAAATAGGGGAATTTAATAGCAATGCGATGGCATGAACATTTACAACACCTAATAAAATGTCGAAAATTTTAACCGGAAGTTGAAATTTTAATACGAAGTGTTGACCCTTGTGGACCCAACAGTGATATTTTTTTATCGGTTCAAACATACAAATGAGGACATTAATTCTTTAAAAACAAAACCATAAAATTTAAAAACCGGGACTAAAAAAATGGTTTTACATGAGTAAGTAGAGTGCAATTTATGCTTGGGTTTGCTAGTGTATATTATTTCCTTTCACATATATTACGAGCTTTGAGTAAATAGCTCCATTTTCAAACAATAGAGCGAGAAAGTCCGTGCGGAGTTCCGTATGATTTATTTTATTTTTTAAATTATATATTATAAATGTAAATTAATTATTAACAGTGTTTGACACGAGAAAAAACTGGCTAATGAGATATTATGAGACAGTACAACTTGTAGAAACTACAGGGTGGGTCGGAAACAATTATACTATCTATGTTGAGGAAAGTGATGTACAACGGGCTGAGGTTTGTCTGACGACCGGTGGAGCTCACCTGAGTGATATTAGATTCAATAAGTGAAAAAGTATAGTATGAAGTTTTATTTTATTTAGCTAGTGAATAACTTACATTTCAATTAAAATGTTTTTCAAACTACAAATCGTCTAATGATTTCGGCCCCACTCTGCAGAACATGGATTTAATTGTCCTAATTTTTAAATTATTTTTGTTGATAATAGCTAAACAAATTCTTGAGGAGAAGCACGCCCTCGACGCCCCCTCTGGATCCACCCTTGTCTAAAAAACATAATATAATAATAATAATTGTGAAATTTTGCTCAAATTTACTTTGTTATCTACTTTCCTAATATTTTTGATGAATTCCTTTCATATTTTGCGAGCATGCTTGCATTACATATTTGGTAAAGAAAGTTTTAATCCTTAAAAAGGTTGCCGAGGCTTTATATCTGAGGCTTCAAACATAAAAGTGCCCCGAGGGCCACAATTGATTACACGGGTCAAGTGGCAGGTAAGGTATGCAAAAACGGGAGCAGGTATTTAATTGTGAATGAAATAAGTAGTAGTAATTTAAATACGTTTAATTACATACTAAAGAATATCAGTTGGAGCTTTCATGGATTTTTTTCCCCCACGCAAGTCAAAACTTTCCGTTTCCAGGTTAAAAACGTAAATTTTACTACAGTAGATTACTTTTCCAAGAAACTTTGAGAGATATAAAAATAAAAGTCATCACAGGCTGCCAGTTAAAAGCCCCTGTTGGTTCTCATTTTTAACTTCGTTGATGGCGAGTTCTGTGTTTGAATCCCATTGAAAAAGGGGTAAAGGTGTCTTCAAAATGTAATTTTAATGTCTCGTTAATTCTCTCTTCACGATAGTGAGGTTTCATTTCCCTTAATATTTTATTTGAGGTTGTCGAGCTTCGTGTCTTGACTGGTTGCATTGATAAGTGGTTTCCCTCATGTATTTCACCCCCCACCCCCACCCCCCATGGTTTTACCATCTTCTCAGCAAGCAAATGGTTGAACTCCTGTAGAATTAATTAGAATTGTTGCTTTTGATGGATGGTTGAATTTGGGGAGGGACGACACTCGGATTTAAAAAATATCAAATCTCTCTCACCCATGTAAAACCGCTTGAAGAAATAAGTAAATTTAAAAATCTTCATATCAGCGAAAATATTAAACCTATCACTTTTCCTATAAACACTCCTGATGCAGCTTTGAACATTCGGATAACCTTTGAAATAATTTGACGCAGCTTAGACTAAACTTTTTTTTTTATGTTCTTGCTTAAGTTGAAAAATCCATAGACGTAGATTGGGGTCAGGGTCAAAACGTTTCCAAAGATAGAAGCCTCAATCTTGTTCAAAAATTTCCATCTTCCTTGATTTTTAGAACAATTTGAAAAAATTGTCCCAAAAAAGAAGTCAGGGATAAAAACAATCAGATGAAAACAACCTGGTACTTAAATTGTTATTTTAAAGCTCATGTGGGAAAAAATAATATTGAAGAAAATGAATAATTGTAAAATTTATAGAGATAGAATAGTAACAAGAAAACTCTTTAATATGTATGACATGTGTCGTATTCAAAGAATCCGACAAAACCTTGTTTTAACTATTATTATTATTATTATTATTATTATTATTATTATTAGCACCGCCTCTTACTACCCGTTTGGGTTATACGCACTTACGCTAATGTGTAATAGTAGGGTGATTGTGAGATGAAATGGAGGACCTACAGCTTAACGTGGGATCCGAACCACGGTGGAGGCCTGGCATTCCACACATTCACAAGTTGTGATTAATACACGTCTTGTCAGAGGGGAAGGAAGGGTTTGGTAATCAGGTAAATCTGTGCTGGGACCAAGGATTGAACCCCGGACCCCCACATAAGTTTGACACCTTACACCTAGACCTCCAGGTCACCTGTTTTTAATTCTGTTATCGTTTCGCTTCGCCGCCGTGCCGCTAGAATTCCTCATATTATCCTAATAACGCTAAAACAACGATCATGTAGCATTTTGACGTCATTTTCTTCCATTAAGGAATTTGGTGGGAAATAAATAAATTCATCTCAAGTCAATTTTCCGGGATGATAAATTCCAGGGCATAGGTAAGTGATCTAAATGGTACATAATTTGGCTTGAAATTGGATTTCCCAACTCTGTAATGTGCTAGAAAGTCTCTTTGCTAATCTAAACATAGAACTTGTTGAACTTAGGGTCGTATTTGCTGGTTGGTTATTTGCTTGGCGGCCGCCATAGAGTTTGGCATAAGAAACAAACTTTTAAAAATATTTAATAATATAAAATTAGTAGATAATAAGCTGAAGGTTTTTTATTTCTTACAATATTGGGAGCATAAAGTCCTAAACCTCATGATCAACAGTTATTATTTGTGTTATTTGGGAGCCTAGAGTATTAAACCTCATGATCAACAGTTATTATTTGTGTTATTTGGGAGCCTAGAGTCTTAAACCTCATAATTTACAGTTATTCTTTGTGTCATAAACAAGGCCTAAAGGTACCCTATCCCTGTATACTATTGAATATAATATGTATTCGTTTTCTAAGAAAAGTTAGTTAACCACGAGAAATTTCAAACTCAATTTCAAAGAAAACCTACGGAAAGAATTAAATCCAAAGATAAATTATATGATAAAAGATTATACAGTTAACTGATTGCTATAGTCACATACAAATAATAGTTTGATAGGTTGTTTGGTTTGTTTATATATGCATAAGAGTGTTTCATTGCAAAAAATAAGAAAATACACTGTCAACGTCTTACAACTTTATTTGATTTGACCATACATGTATATACATTTAAGAAGATGACTTCTTCTATTAAAAGGTAACCGAAATTACAGATTCGCAAAGGAAATCTAAGTTATATTATATATATTACTAGCAGTCCCGCACGGCGTTGCCCGTGAACCACTGTAGTATAATAATTATATAAGCTTGACAACCCCC
>CABFOW010000701.1:11423-42921 GCA_902141385.1 Timema californicum | reverse complement strand
AAAAAATGTCTAAAAATTATAGAAAAATGTTAAGGGTGGACAACCCTTATCACTAAGGGGTATGAAAAATAGATGTTGGCCGATTCTCAGACCTACTCAATATGCTCACAAAATTTCATGAGAATCGGTCAAGCCGTTTCGGAGGAGTACGGGAACGAACATTGTGACACGAGAATTTTATATATAAGATGTTAGTTGGTGAATATATTAATGCTATTATGACAGGATTTTTGATGCCAAAAAAATATGGTTGAAGTCTCTAAAATAGTTTCTTTTTCTTAGCACCACGTCTTACTACTCGTTCGGGCTATACTGTTATGTACTAATTATGCTAATGATGTTAGGGATTAGGAAGGTTATATTTAGAAGAAGTGTACCTGAATATGCTTGGAAGGATAGTGAAAAATCATTTAGGGCCACCCTTAATGCACCCAACCGAGATTAAAACCTCGTTCTCCCCGTCATCGTCAGTTTAGTCTTCTGTGAGAGTAGCGCCTTGGATCATATGACCACCAAAACGGGCGGAAAAGGTATTGAGTTGTATATTTGCACAAAAATCATAACTTGTTTGAACTGTTTCTGTGCTTTACTACAATCCCATAAAAACCAGGGCCGCCTTTAGCAGACGCGGGAACCTGGGTGACCTTCGCTTGCGGAGCCTCCAGTTACCTGCCTCACCTCCCCCTAAAAATATGGTTCAAAACCTAATTTTTGTTTAATGTTAATACAGTAGTTTTTACGTATACCCAATTTTCAGCCTTATAAGGTATCAAGAAATGCTTTAAAAAGTAGATAAAAATATTCATTAATGTTATAAGCCTTGTATAAGGGTTAATTTCTCTCCAACCCTTATCAAGTTCATTGGGGAAGAAAATCGAAATATGTATAAATGTACAAAGGAACAACTGTGCCAAGTTTTAGTTAAACTGGTAAATACGTTCAAAAGTTATCGTGTTATATATTCACTGCAGACAGACAAATGCAAATCGGTGGAGATAAAAAGGGGGACTCGCTCCACTCGTTCAAATGATCAAATTACATGATTATGTTTTTACTTGTTTTTAAACTTTTGACATTTATTTTATAAGCCACCTATGCAGTGAACCTACTATACGAGTACGCGGTTAAAAATTTCCTGCCCCAAGTGTGTCCCCCCCCCCCCGTCACCTAAGAAAGCGTGGAGCCCCCCCGAATTGAGGGGCCATGTTCGTCCGCACCGTTCAAACAAACCATAACGGCAGCCCCGATAAAAAAAATCACAATAATCTTCGTTCGACATACACAACTGGCAAATACACAATTGTGGGGCAGGATTAATATTTTGAATTAATGTGTTCGACGCATAAAATAATTAAACTTGGCTCGGTTTTATTATCATCGTCTGACCGTTTGAGTGAATAGAGCATGACCGTGTGCGTTCAAGTATAGTACAGTAGGCACCCATATCCGCTGGTAATACGTAACCACGGATATTACCGAACTATTATGTAACGTGATATTCATGTAAAGTTTAATTGATAAATTATTCTTAGTTTAACAGTACCAACATTAAATAAATTCTACATAAGAATATAACCCGCCTCGGTGGCGTAGTTGGCTAACGCGCTTGTCGTGTTGAGCTCGACTGCTGAGGATGGGAAGATCGAGGTTCGAATCTCGGTCGGGTGAACTGAAGGGTTTTTTTCCTAAATGGTTTTCCACTCTTCCTCCACGCAAATGCGGGCTCACTTCCTCTGATTCAACCTTCCCAATTCCTAATCCATTAGCGTAATTAGTACTTGAAGCGTATAACCCGAACGTGTAGTAAGACGCGCTGCTAAATAATAATATTTGATTCTCCATTATTCTTGATGATACGATCACTGATGATGATGATGATGATGATGATGATGATGATGATGGTATGATAACACTATGCCCAGGATGAAAAGATGAAGTGGGGTGATGATTTAGGCACTGTGACTTATAAAAATATATTCTTAAATTAAATTTTTTTAAAAATTGGACAGTGGCAAACCACGGATAACTGAAACCATGGATACTGAATCAGTGGATGTTGGCTCTAATATACATATATTAGTGCTGAAAATATGTATTTTATAATAATGTCTTTTGAAAATCTCTGTTCTATCTCTTTTGGTCATCGCGACCCCAAGACATTTATTTTGTGACCCCCCACTCAAATGGGTCCCGATCAAGAGTTTTCAAAGCACTGGTCTAAGGCGTCCCTTTCGCAATATACTGTACTGCTGAAGGTGATAATATCGGGGCTCAAATCCCGGTCAGGTGTACTGAGGGTGGGTTTTTTTCCCTAAATCCACGCAATTGTGGGTAAATTTAATCTAAATTAAATCTTTCTCTTCCCTAACACATTAGCCTAATTATTATAAATGCGTACAAATCGAATGGGTAGCGAGACGCAGTGATTAAAAATTATAGGAGTTAGGTGGGTATCTTAGAGGGAATGAGTCAACATTAGCATGAAGAGAGAATGGAAAAACCTCAGTAACATTACTGTCAGCTGAAATTAGAAAGTTGACCCTCTCATAAACGGTAATATAATGAAATCAATGTAAGAATTTGGATACAAGTTTAAATATATTTTTTTACCATAGTGTATTACTCTACATATTCAGGCTATTCGCATAGACATATGATAATTACTCTAATAGGTTAAGGATGAGAAAGGAAGTATTTTAGAGGTAATATACCCACATTTGCGTGGTATTAGAATGGGAAACCATTTAGAAAAAAAAACCTCAGTAGACCAAACTTGGATTAGAACCCCGATATACCCGTACTAAGCATGTCAGTCCAACATGCGGATGACACCTTAGACCATTCAGCCACTAAAGTGGGTAAAGATTATTTTAACAATATTCAGTGTTTTAGAAAATAATTGATTTATGTTTTAAGTTAAATTAGAAAGAATACATAGTATTAGCTTGTTGCGCACAAAACAACTATACCGTATCAATACACGTCAATAGTGATTAATGAAACATTTGTTTTCTAAAACTTAACTATATCTCCTCATCAAATATAAAGTTTTCTAAAGTATTGTATAAAATAAGTATTTAACATTCGTTTTCTGTACAGAGTTTATTATTTTTTTGTTTGAACACTTAACATAAGAATCATTAACGACCTATTCTAAATAGTGAGGTTGAGGAGGACTAGTTTAAAGTAAATTCACCCGCATTAGCGTGAAAATAAGTTGGGAAAGCTACAATGATGATCTCATATGGGAAATTATTATTATTATTAACACACGCGTCTTACTACCCGTTCAGGTTATACGCACTTACGATAATGTGTAATGGTAGGGTGATTGTGATATGAAATGAAGGACCTACAGTTTAACGTGGAATCCGAACCACGGTGGAGGCCTGGCATTCCCAACATTTACAAGATGTCTTGTCAGAGGTGAAGGAAGGGTTTGGTATCAGATAAATCTGTGCCGGGCCCGAGGATTGAACCCCGGCCGCCAGCACAGAAGTCTGACACCTTACCCCTAGACCGCCAGGTCACCCATATGGGAAATAACTACCCTGCGTTTTCCCCGACCTCCAGATCAATAGAGACCAAGTGTAATGCAAATCTAGCACTTTTGTCTTCACTTTGGGTCTCTAAGTCAGTATTGTACAGTACAACTTTATAAAAATATATATCATTAACAAAGATAATCCCATTTAAAACCCAACCAAGGTGTTATAGTATCAGGCCACGAACTCCTACACAAAGGACATATTATTTTAAGTAGGTATGGACAATGTTCTCTAAAAGCTTACAGCTCTGCAATGGCTAAGGTCCTTAAGGGCAAGGGGATGAGTAGGGGGTAGACAGTTAATCTTATTGCTTTAAGCTACGCCAGTAATCCAGACTTTAATAATATTAATTGCTTATTCTGAATATTTACTTTCCATCCATTACTGCTTCCAGCCTGTGGCCTGGGTCAGTTTTTTATTCAATCCATATATTTTCACACTACCAGCTGGCTAGGTCTGTCGTAGCTTCATATGTTTTAAAATCTTGCTTAAAACTAGGGTATGCACAACATCCAGTCCCCGGCCGTTAATTAATCACTTTGAAAGTATAAAACCACATTTCACAAATTATACATTTTTCGTCCATGCCGGGAATCAAACCTGGAACCCTTAGCTCAGTAGAGATACACTTTACCAACTGAGTTAAGGTGTTATTTATTCCGACTATACCGAATACAAAATGATTCCCTGGGACAAGATTTATTATGAATTTAACGTACAATTATTATTATTATTATTATTATTATTATTATTATTATTATTATTAGCACCGCGTCTTACTACCCGTTCGGGTTATACGCACTTACGCTAATGTGTAATGGTAGGGTGATTGTGAGATGAAATGGAGGACCTACAGTTTAACGTGGAATCCGAACCACGGTGGAGACCTGGCATTCCTCACATTCACAAGAACGTACAATTGACTGTATATTAGTTTAGTATCATCCCCATATAGATTATAAATGTTTTCAACAAAAATTTTGACAATATTTTTGGTGAGTGGCAAACGGCGTGCATCGGTGGGCAGGCGGACTAAAGGGTCGAGTTCGTCTAGTCTGGTTTGTTGGTGGTAGAAAGGAAGGGGTTTGACTCTCGACCTGGTGTTCTGAGGGCGGAGAGAGTTTTACAAACATGATTTACAACTCTCTCTCTATGAAAATTTGGATACACTTCCTTTAAATTTTACTTTCCTTGCTAGCCTAATAAGTCACTATTAGTACAGTTTCATTCGGATGGCACTGAACGGGTAGTAAGATGCAGCTAAAATTAAAGTATCAAACATCCAATAGCACAGTAATATATCACTATAGTTCCAGTAAAACATGTAGGCCTACATTGTAATATTTGTCTACAGACTCAAC
Organism: Timema californicum; assembly: GCA_902141385.1. Classification (NCBI taxonomy): domain Eukaryota; kingdom Metazoa; phylum Arthropoda; class Insecta; order Phasmatodea; family Timematidae; genus Timema; species Timema californicum. The sequence goes on along the minus strand of CABFOW010000701.1, from coordinate 38,012 downwards.
CCAACGTTTCAAGATTGTTTTTAACCGCGCATTTCTCTACGAGTATTTAACTTCCCCCAGATTCCCTTCGGTGGGCGAATGATCTACGGTGTCACACTCGCAATAGACTGGATTGCTGATGGCGGGGATATTGGTATTCGAATTCTAGTCGGGTATACTGAGGTTATTTTTCCCAAATGATTTTCCAACCTCTCACCATGCAAATGCGTATACATTTCCTCTAAATTACACTTTTCTCATTCTTAACGTATTAACGTGACTAATACATATGTTATAACCCAAATGGGTAGTAAGACGTGATGCTAAGAAGAAAGTCTCCAAACGTTTCTCATTACCTGTCCGAGATATAGGCGTTTTATTTACGTGCCCATCGATTGGGGTACATTTTCTAAATCATAAAATCTGTTTATTTGTGTTTTTCGCTTGTTTTTTATGCAAGGATATTTACGGATTTCTCGAAGGCCAAAGTCGGAGAAAACATATATCTTCGTGGCAGGCCTGCTTCAGTCTATCTTCCGTATTGGCGCCAAGAAGTAAGATCCGGGTTCCACTTCTTTATTTTCTCTTCTTCGCAAACGTGCCTTTCTCTTTGATTGGTGTGCTCTTGACCCATTCAACGACAGCGCCTATTTTTGCTCGGGCGCAAGTGTTTAGACGTTCCGATGTCTTATTTATGTGTGTTCGTGACGTGGTCAATGTTTTGACGTGGTAGCGACACACGTCTCGCACACTGTTGCTATGCTTGTGTGCACAACTTCTTTCCCAAAACAACTCAGAACCTGCAGTGGTGGCTATCACGGTCTTAAGACAAGGGCTCCTAAAGTGCGAGCGGCACATATCTGATTTTCGGGCCTCGAGTTTCTTGTTAGTGCCTTGAAACAATCTTCACTATTTTAAATATTTGAATTGAGAAAAAAAAAGTTTTATAAATTCTACTGTTGTTTTTATGCAAATCTTTCACGCAAAAACAATAGACCAATCGTGCTAAAATTTAGCGGAGACATAACTCGGGCACCCGGTTAGCATATAGGCTAATTAAAATTTACGTCTGATATTTTGTTTCAAGATGGCGGGGACAAAACTCTAATTTTTTATTATTATAATCCGCTATTGCTCTTTAATAGAAAAACCACTTCGCCAATTGGGCTGAAATTTCTTACTGACATAATAGGCGTCCGTTTAACATAATTATACAATAATATAAACCCCACGTCCACTTTTTTTTTAATGAAAGATGTAAAACACTACTTTTCAGCCTTTATCTCAGTTTAAGCTCATTAGATTTTTATCCTACAGGTTTTGAAAGGTTCCTAGATTTATATTAAACATTATGGAATTTTTGAAAGAAAATGTCAGCTCTAAAACACTACTTTTCAGCCCGTCTAGATCGCTTGCTCCTAGACAGTGGGAAGCCGGGTTGTAACCAGTAAAAATGATATTGCTATAATGCTTGCTGCTTGCTATTTGAAAGAAGATCTAACACTGCAATATATTTTACACATTTTTTATATGTTTTGTAAAACCATATATTGGCTTTCTAAATAAAGTAATAAACACAATATAATTATTTACTCCACCTTACAAACAAGTGTAGAAGAGTGGGATATGCGGGCCGCCAACTGTGTTTAGTTTTACAATTGACACTTCATATAAACACTTTGAAGGGATCCTAGTTTAAGGCGTAAGTCTTACAATAAACTGAATTTACGTTGTCTAGAAGGTAAAGTCTTGACTCTCAGGTGGGTCTGCTCGGGCCGGTTTTCTACAAGTTATCTATTACTGTTGTTTTCTCACGCCCTCTCACTCTGATTGGGTATACTTTCTCTAAGCCACCCTTCTCATCCATAACCCATCGATTAAGCCATTAAATAACCCCTGTGTAAAATAAATTTTGTATCACTTCTTATCATGACCTGTTCAGGTTATATGCATCTATGATATGATATGTATTTACTCTAATGGGGTAGGGAGGAGGAAGGAAACATTTTGGATGTAATATGCTCGCATTTGGAGAGTGTGAAACAATTTTGTAAACATCGCCCTCAGTAGACCCGACCGAAATTCAAACCCAGGTATCCCCGCTATAAGCAGGCCAGGCCAGCACGCGAGTGACGTCTTAGATCATTTTGCCATTGAAGCGAGTTTAAACCACATTAATTTTGAAAAATATCAAAGAGACCAAAATCTCTTGTAATGTGAAAAGTGACTTTATTTAGAATTATTCCATTGTATAGTAAAATATATTATAAATAATATAAAAACAGTTAAATAGAACTGACGAATTAAAACTTTATTGTATCAACTTTTTTCCCCGTCAGTTAGTTGGATGATTTTTATTATGAATTTAATGCTTTTATTTTGTTTTAGGTATAGGCTTGTTCTGTCCATAAACACCCAGGTTTATATTTGAATTTAATAAAACTTTAAAAAAAACTCTATGTGGTCTCTTATATTTCGTTGCTAAAAAAATTATATAATTAATTAGACAGTGGAAAAAGTTGTTATTTAATCTTTGGCAATTCTGCCTCTCGGAGAGCACACAGCCTGGAATTTTAGGGCCGAGATTAAAAAGTTTATTTGAATTATAACAGTTTTCCTTTGGATATTAATTTAAACAGGGGGGATAAAAGTTGTCATTCGATTTATAATAGTTCTCCCTTGGGTAGTAATTTAAAGAAGGGGGATAACTGTTGCCATTCGAATTATAATAGTTCTCCCTTGGATAGTAATTTAAAGAGGGGGGATAACAGTTGTCATTCGAATTATAATAGTTCTCCCTTGGATAGTAATTTAAAGAAGGGGGATAACTGTTGTCATTCGATTTATAATAGTTCTCCCTTGGGTAGTAATTTAAAGAAGGGGGATAACTGTTGCCATTCGAATTATAATAGTTCTCCCTTGGATAGTAATTTAAAGAAGGGGGATAACTGTTGCCATTCGAATTATAATAGTTCTCCCTTGGATAGTAATTTAAAGAAGGGGGATAACAGTTGTCATTGAAATGAGCATCATTGTATCGGCCTTTTGTTCCTAACCGCTTGCGCTGAAGATGATTTTCCCATACACATGGTTTTCTAACCCCTCTCCAGGCTTCTGCCGGTTCAAATATTCTTGATTATCTTTCACTTCTCCGTTACATATATTCATCCGTTTAGTTATAACGTATAACCCTTCATGTGGATAACCAAGGCAGATATTTAAACGTGGTACAGTATTTAGCGGTAACTTATTTTTCTAAGCCAACATATTAAATCCGAATGGTACCAACAAATTAATTTGAGCTAAGACAATATACCTAATTCTACATGACTTACAAAATAGCTTAATTTATATCCTTTATACCTTAAAGTATAATTGAAGAATGATCTTGAGCGTGGGACGATTCCTGTATAACTCACTGGTTAGAGCATTGGCGTACTAAGCTAAAGGTCCTGGGTTCGTTTCCCATGTCCAGGTGTCATATTTCAATTCAATGAATATAATATCTAGATGCGGCTGTAACCATAATTATAAAATATAATAGCGTTGCTATTTAATCCACTATAGCAGTATGCTTAGTAACACACCTAGTCACAGCACCTAAATAATTATTAATCGTTATTCACCCGCACGTGGTATAAATGTCAGGCTCATTTAGTATCGTTTTATGCTGCCAGGGAGTTCATGGCTAAAATCCTGGATGCTGTACTGAGTGTTGTTCTTTTCATAAATGGACAAATTTCTTCTAAACTCTATATCCCTCATCCCTGGCACTCTAATTAATAAATACACGTATAACCAGAACAGCTATGTAGACGTGGTGGAGTCAAAAATAAGTATCCATATACAGATAGTATATACATATTACCCGCCTCGGTGGCGTAGTTGGCTAACGCGCTAGTCGTGTTAAGCTGCTCGACTGCTGAGGACGGGTAGATCGAGGTGCTAATCTCGGTCGGGTGAACTGGGGGTGGTTTTTCCTAAATGGTTTTCCACTCTCCCTCCACGCAAATGCGGGTTAACTTCCTCTAATTCAACCTTCCCAATTCCTAATCCATTAGAGTAATTAGTACTTAAAGCGTATAACCCGAACGGGTAGTAAGACGCAGTGCTAAATATTATTACATACTTATTCGCCAGTAGCACCAGGAATCGAACCAATGCCCTTTTAATACTCGTGCCCAACTTCTCTAACCAATAAAAGGTGAAATACATGTGTTTAGGCTGGAAATGTAGGAGACGCGAGAAAAGGCTAGTGTTTTTGCAGTTTTTAAAGTAAAACTTTACTTAGCCAAACTAAATAAAATATTTCTCCAGTAGAAACAAAGAGTTTAATTTTGTCCAAATAGTGAGCTCAACAGTTGTTGAATATCTGTCAACGGTGTCCAGATGTTTTATCTTCATTTAAACGTTTCTCATCTATTGCTGCTCTGCTCATGACAGATATTAAAGAATCGTTGATATCACCATGTGAAGAAAATTAAACTACGAGTATATGTTTCTTCTGAAACAATATTTTATTTATTTTATCCAAAATAATGTTTTGCTATTAAAACTATAAATTAACAGACTTTTTCTTGCGTCCAATACACTCCCACTTGAAGATCCCACCTCACGTCTGATTAACCGGGGTATTGGTTACAGGATTACGACCGAACCAGAAAACATTTCAATGTGCGGTTATCTGATTTCTGGACTTGACAACAGTGAGATTGGAATCAGTTTAATAGATCGTTTACTTTTTTTATTTTTAAATAAGCATTTTAAAATTCTGGTTTGTATGTTTTTGAATATGTTATAATGGTTACACTGGTATGTATTTTACTGTTTTTTTAAAGGAAAATACAGAAAAAAAGAGCAATGATGCGACCGTTTGATTCTAACTTTATTATTACCTACCCAAGTTAGATGTTACTCGGGACCGGTGATTAGTGCTCTTAGATCATGGAAAAATAGTTGTTTTTAACCACAAGACTGTGATGGCCTAGAATCGAACTAGTCTTCTCTAAAGTTGATCAACACTTGTTGATTGTGGTGTAGTATTGTGTACGTCACGCAGGTTGCTAGGCGACAGTTCTGGAAACCAGACTAAAGCCCCGTGTAGTAGGTTTCCGAATGAGAACGGCGTTCACTTTGTCTCCTACATGGCCATTAGTTGACCTCAGGGCTGTCTTAAGAGTGTGGCACAACCGATATCTCACCCCATCCGGTCCTCAATCAAACAGCTCAGATGAAACAGAAGCTTTTTGTCCATGTTTGAAGCTGTTCGTGTTATAACATATTACTAACGTGAAAATAAATAATAATAATAATAGAAAGGAGTTTTGAATTTTTAAATATTTATCAAACTAATACACCCCATAAGTTATATTATTAATTATCTAAAAAAATTGTCAGCTATTATTTTTATTTATGTTTTTAGCTTAAATTCGGATTGTTCGTCTAAAAGTACGAGAAAAATTGTCATCATTTACTGTAATATGCTATTATATTGTTCTTCCAATAGAAATATTTGAAGCTGCAAAATGTCATGCCTGTTAACTTCAGACATTATTCCACTATTAGTTTAGGAACGTTTTATTGAAATGTGACTTAAAAAGTATTTTTGGGCACGTAGGCTAAGTGACCATGACATTTAGACTGATATTTAGATGATGGTAGAGTCGGGGAATTCTTAGGTGTTGAAATATTTAACATAATCTCAAAAGAGAAATAAATTAATGGAGTATTAGACATTAAGTAACCAATACAGGCTATTAGCGGATTAAACGGTCAGGCTCAAGAATACTGGGTGCTTTAAGATCCCCTGATTTACAGATTACTTATTCTCAGAATACAGTAAGTCCACAGAGAAAAACAACAAATCTAACAGGGACCTTGTGGTCTAGGAGTAAGGTGTCAGACTTCTGTGCAGGAGGTCCAGGGCTCAATCCTCGGTCCCGGCACAGATTTATCTGACTGCCAAGCCCTTCCCTCACCTCTGACGAGACGTGTATTAATCACAACTTTTGGATGTGTGGAATGCCAGTCCTCCACCGTGGTTCGGATCCCACGTTAATCTTTAGGTCCTCCATTTCATCTCACAAGCACCTTACCATTACAAATTAGCGTAAGTGCGTATAACCCGAACGGGTAGTAAGATGAGGTGCTAATAATAATAATATTAATTATACTAATAACATATCTAACACCGAGAAAAAATTTTGATGGATTTACTTCTATGAAATTAATTAACTGGATGTATATATTTTCAAATGTATTATTATTTAAGTTATTTAACGTGTACTTCATGAACGGATTGATTATACTAGCACACGAATTATGACTTATAAACAAACTTAAATTTAGAAGAGACAACACCCTGCACCCTCGGTGGTTAATTCATCACTTTGAAAAAAGAAATTCCAATTTCACTGATTATAAATGTTCAAGCTATGATGGGGATTGATCCTGGTACCCCTAGATCAGTAGGTAGATACACGTCAGACTAGTTATTTAAAATTATTTCAGAAATTCTTTTAGTCTTCACAACCCACTCCCGATATAATATTTTACAATTTACAATATTGTTGTTTACAATAAATTTGACGAACAAATAAAATTGTCAAAACATTACATTCTTAATCATGTTTTCTAAGCTTTTATATTTTTTAAATTGAAAAATGTAAATTGGGCACACTGATTATATACGATTGTGACTTACAAACTAATAGGACACACCCAGTCTATATGTTTATTAAATAGATAGAAGGATGAAACTGTACCAGAAAAATAAAATATGTCCTTCAACACTACCTTGTTTGTAACCAGGGTCCCTTACACTCGTGACCAACCAATTTAGCCACTGATCCACGGGACGGGTCACAACTTACATTGATTTTTTCTTGAAAAAATACCTACTTAAGGTTTTGCAATTCTAAACAACAATCCTCTATATCTAGCACCTAGAAAACTGATTAAAATAAACTTGTAATTTTTCATCCGCATTATACTCACTAAGTACAAAGCCTTGGAAGTTGTCTTAAGATGTTGAGACCAAGTAATAAGACGTTGACCAATGATATCTAAGATGATTATAGCTAAAATCCCAGTTAGGTAGAAATGCAATATTCACGTTGTGAGAACATATTTGAGGCGATTCTAGACTACGATTGAGGAGCCTGGGATTTAATCCCGGAAGGATGCGCTCGTGGGAACAGTACAATAACTGGCTTTCATATTTAATTTAGATCTCAAAATCTACAATAACAAGCATATTTGCTAGTTTTAAATCAGGTAGGTCATCTTTTGTATCTTCTGATCAAGTACATGTTGTAGAGAGCCGTCAAGGCGTTCTTCTAGTCAAGTACATAGCGCATAGAGCTGGCAACTACAATAGCCCCATGGCTTCTTTGGTGCTGACTGACAGCTCACAGCTGACTTCTGAAAGTCAATATTTAGGTATATACCTAAATTTTGACCGTCAGAAGTGACAGCTGCTAAACACATGTTTTTGCAGATCATATGGTTTGGCGTAGGGATACATAATTTGGTCTGGTAACTTTTAAAAGCCGTCAGCTGTCAGTCAGCACCAAAGAAGCCATGGGGCTACTGTAGCTACCTTATTGTACAGTAAATTTGTCACAGTGCATATGACCTACTACTCTTAACATAAAATAAATTTTGAAAAAAACAAGTGACTTTTTTTACTGTCGTAACATGACTGGAATGTAAGAACCGTTAAGAGAGGTTAGGTTGGCCATAAAGTGACTGATAGTCAGGCTTGGCGCTAGTAATTTTACTGATATAATGTAAGCTAGCAAACGTACTCGGCCTTTCCTGGTGTAGCCACGCAATGAATTACGCTGCTACCCCGGGATTTCTTGTTGTTGCTCCAAACAGACAAAAAATAATCTCTTCATTTAATTTCTTCCGACCAAATGTTTAATAAATTTTAAAAACCTACTCAAAAATTAAAAATTACAGCTTTGGGGTGCACATATTTGTACACAGGAACTATTAATTTTCAGCAGTAAATATCAGGCAATGCTAATTACAGACACACAAACTCTTCATTTCATTAATATAGATGCTAACACTTACCAATTGTTTGGATATTTATTGGTGTGAGGTGTAAGTGGTAATTTAAATGTACTGAGGCAAATTTACATGAATATAAGTTAGTTAGCTAGCTAATTATCCGCCTCTTTTATTCTTAAGAACTACAACCAAATAGCGCAGCCAGTTTTCCTTCACTTGGTGAGACGTATCACGTAGGGGGGAAGGGTTCGCTTTGGAATTTCCTATCCTTCTTACAACTGTATTCTGGCACAATATTTCTTAAGTTACACCAAGCTGAGCTTTATTTTTCTTACTCTCTTTACCAAAACACAAGATTTTGGCTCAACTGACACTAGTCATCTTCCAAAATATAGCTAAAACTCTGCCCCTAAAGTCAAGACAAGGGTTGAATCTCGGTCTGGTGCACTGAGATCTATTTTCCTAAATGGTTTTCTATACTCACCTTCCACGAAAATGCAGGTACACTACCTAAACATCCCCAGAATCATTAGCGTAGTTAGTACATAAGTGTATAACCCGGACGATTAATAAGACGCGGCGCTAAAAAAAGAGGAGAGATAAAAAAAGACAAAGCTATGATACAATGACCTACACCCGTATTATCGCACCCACACAAATGAACCAATTTGTTTTTACGAGATCAACCACAACCGTCGTTGCCAGGGCATGGCGACAAAGTTGGTAAATATCCAACTTAGTGCACGGCTACGGGTGGTTGGGTGCGGTCAACAGAAATACGATCGAGAGCGTACAAAGACAGAATGATCATCAACATACCAGCTTCAAACATACTCAGCAAGGAATATTTGTAAGGTAAAATAATGCATTTCTGTTGTCGAATGGTCTAAGGCGGGATTCTCGCATTAGACTGGACTGACAGTGATGGGGATATCGGGGCTCGAATCCCGGTTGGGTGTACTGAGGGTGTTTTTCTCATACTTGATTTTTCCACTCTTCCTTTACGTAAATTCTGGTATAATTTCTCAAATTAATCCATTATCTTCCTTAACACATTAGTGTATTCAGTACATATGCATATAGCACGAACGGGTAGTAATATGAGGCAATAATAATAATAATAATATGTTTTTATTCAGCACCGCGTCTTATCACCCGTTTGGGTTATATGCTTAAGTAATAACTATGCTAAAGGATTAGGCACTGAAAAAGTTGAATTGAGAGGAAGTGAACCCGTATCTACGTGGAGGAAGAGTGGAAAATCATTTAAGGAAAGCCACCCCAATTCACCCGACCGAGATTCGAACCTCGATCTTCCCGTCTTCAGCAGTCTGTATCAATACGAGACTATCGCGTTAGCCAACTACGCCACCGAGGCGGGTAGTAATAGTAATTATAATAATATATTTAAATTCGGGAATATGGTACTGCCCCGTACAGGTGGTCATAGGTTATAAGACTTCAAGCTAATAATTTATCGAATAGCCGGTCATGGGGAAGTCAAGATTCTATCACATCTTGACTGGGTGCAAGGGCGGTGGTCCGACACCTTAGCTCTGTCAATAGAGTTTCTGTTTACTAAGGGAAAGGTCCCGAGCTCGATCCCCGGCATGGCTGAAAAATGTATCATTGGTGAAATGTGGGTTTCCCTGTTCACGGCGATGAATTAATGGCTCTGGGCAGGATTCTGTATCTGTTTTATATTTAAGCTAGCTTACAAATCGTGTGCTGATATCAGACGGCTTGGAAAGTGCACGTTAAATAACTCAAATAATTTAAAAAAAGGGGGAAATAGAGATAATTTATGGCCATAGTCCCTTCTTGCCCTCGCATCAAGGCCCATCTCACCCATTCAACCCTGCTCAGTGAACCGGAAGCCTATTGCGGCTTTCACACTCGGTGCTACATCATGTGGGGGGGTTACCCTTTCACTCTCGCGAGCTCACGTGTCAGGAGAAACACGAAGACACAAGGCTCATATGTCACGCTCGTTCTCAGGAGGATGTTCAGTACACACGCCTTGTTTGTTTTTATATCATGCAAACTAAAAAAAAAATTATTATAAAACACTATGGTGAAATTATATTTTTTTAAATGCTATGGCACCGTTTGGTTTGCGAATTTCTAAACAGTCTACTAAAGTCTCACATTTGTGACTTATCTACTAAAACAATACAAAAGTTGACTTCTGTAGACCTACAATAGCTTCATGGCTTCTTTGGTGCTACCTGACAGCTCACAGCTGACATCTGACGGCTTTGAAAAGTTACCAGACCAAATGATGTATTCTTACGCCGAGCCATATGATCTGCAACAACATGTGTTTATCAGCTGTCACTTCTGACAGTCAACATTTAGGTATATGCCTGAATGTTGACTGTCAGAAGTCAGCTTTGAGCTGTCAGTCAGCACCAAAGAAGCCACGTGGCTACTGTAGATATACAGGCTACATTTTCTAATAGGCTATAAGAAACCACAAAAATATTTTTTTTAACTTATGGACGCGATATTGTTAACTTTGAATTTATAAATGTTATTGTGTACTTTATCCAACCGAGATAAGTTTTTTAAAAACTACTATCCTCTGTTTAACATCATAATTAAGCCCGAACGGGTAGTAAGACGTGGTGCTAGAAAAAATATAGATATTTATGACTTAACTTTTAAGGGGTATAGATGGGAAGGTAGATTAGATCAAATGCACCCACATTAGGTTGAATAAGCCATAGGGAAACCACAAATAAACATAATATTTGTGTAAACTAGCTCTAGTGCACACGGCCAAGACTCAAACCTTGGCCTCCCCGTTACTGTAAATTCAATATATATAAGGATTACTTCACAATCTACAGCCTTACAAGAGTCCCTTCCTAAATCTACAGCCTACAAGGGTTATCCCCAGTATCCAGCCTGCAAGGATCCTTTCCCTAGTATACAGCATACAAGGGTGCTCCTCAGTCTACAGTGTACAAGGGTACTCCTCAATCTACAGTATACAGTGTACAAGGGTGCTCCTCAGTATACAGTATACAAGGGTGCTCCTCAGTATACAGCGTACAAGGGTGCTCCTCAGTATACAGCGTACAAGGGTGCTCCTTAATCTACAGTATACAGTGTACAAGGGTGCTCCTCAGTATTACAAGGGTGCTCCTCAGTATACAGTGTACAAGGGTGCTCCTCAATCTACAGTATAGTGTACAAGGGTGCTCCTCAGTATACAGTATAAGAGGGTGCTCCTCAATCTACATTCGGCAAGGTTTTTACCCACTCAAGCGGTCCTAACGGACAAATGCATCTCTATGAAATGCGAGAGGAGCGGTAATATGTGGCATCTCAAAGTGCACTTCATGTGTGAGGGAACGCAATGTGTGCTTATTACGGAACAATGACCACATGAGTCACTGTGGGGGAAAATATGTTGCTCAGTTTTTTATCATATTAGTACTCCTTGTCGTCACTGGCGCACTGGCGGGCATCAAACAAACTTCATTATCTATTTGTGGTCATTTTATAATAATAGTAATTAGCACCACGTCTTACTAATCGTACTATTATTATTAGCACTGCGACTTACTAACCGTTCGGGTTATACGCACTTATGCAAATGTGTAATGGTTAGGGTGATTGTGAGATGAAATGGAGGACCTACAGTTTAACGTGGAATCCGAACCACGGTGGAGGCCTGGTATTCCCCACATTCACAAGATGTATTTTCAGAGATGAAGGAAGGGTTTGGTAATCAGGTAAATCTATGCCGGGACCGAGGATTGAACCCCGGCCGCCAACATAGAAGTCTGACACCTTACCCCTAGACCGCCAGGTCCCTACTAATCGTACTAATTACTCTAATAGGTTAATAATCGGTAGGGTTGAAGATAAAGAAGGTGAACCCGAATTTACGTGGAGGGAGAGTGGAAAACCATTCCCAGTTCACCCGACTGAGATTCGAACCTCGATCTCACCATCTTTAGCAATGTATCTCAACACGAAACTTGCGCGTTAGCTAACTACACCACCGAGGCAAGTGTCATTTTGTAATATAGAGCAAATATTGGGTACAGTATGAGTAGCACACGTGACCTCATGTTATATATATTATTATATGTATAATATATACATACAGAAACGTGTATATATATATATATATATATAAGATCACAGTAAGTTACGGTAGTTCATTTACTATATTACCGAATTGCACCAATTCTCATCTGAGGAGAGTTGGGGAAATCGTAATAAAAGCGGTAAATTTAATTTTCCGTAATATTTTCTAATTAAAAGAAAAACAATTAAAAATAAACACATGTTTGAAAAGATCTATATCTTGTGTCTGGCTCTTCTTCTATCCATGGGTACATTTCTAAACTGATTTGGATCCAATCTTGTGAGATTGAGAAGATAACTACTACCTAAAACTTATTTTCATGTTGAGTTTGAGCAATCTAACACTAGATTTTAGGCCATGTTTTTGTTAATCTCAAAACTAACAGCGATATAATACCTGTCAATTTACTGTACCTATATATGAAAAATATATTCTTGGATCGACCAAAACATAAACTGTTAATTTAAAAGAATAAAAGGTCTAAACTATAATTGTTTATAATTTCTAGTGATTTGAGATTTTCTAAAATATTTATTTCAAATGGTAGGAAATGATCTCAAGCCATAAATTTAATTATGTTTTAATTAAGAATGATTGAAATATCACAGTTATTGTACAGTAAATCAACCGTATTATTATATATTATTATTATCATCATCATAATCATTAATATTAATACTATAAATATAATATAATATTTATAATTATAATAATTTAAATTTTATTGCATTTTTATTTATTAATAATTACCCTTAAATTTTACCCCAACAAATAAGTATATAGTTTTATTTGGCATGTCAAACACTATTCAGACACAAATTTTAAACACAATAGTTAGAGCCGTTTTCAAAATATTTCAAATTCTCGTAAATCAGTCATCAATAAAATACCCTTTAACGAATTATTATTGGTGACCTGGTGGTTTAGGGGTAAGGTGTCAGACTTCTGTGCTGGGGGTTTGGGCTCAATCCTCGGTTGCGGCACAGATTTACCTGATTGCCAAACCCTTCCTTAATCTCTGACAAGACGTGTATTAATCACAACTTGTGAATGTGGGGAATGCCAGGCCTCCACCGTGGTTCGGATTCCACGTTGAACTGTAGGCCCTCAATTTCGATTTATCATACTATCGATGTCTAAAATTTTCACGAATACAATACTTTATATTTCTTTCTTTCTCTTTATCACCTCGTCTTACTACCTGAACTTTCAGCTCCTACGCATATGTACTAATTACGCTAATTAATTCGGAATGAGAAAGGTTGAATGCAGAGGAAGTGAACCCGAATATACTTGGAGGAAGAGTGGAAAACCATTTAAGAAACATCACCCTCAGTACACCCGACCGGTATTCGAACCCCATCTCCCTGTCATTGGAAATCAAGTCTAATATGAGAGTGACACCTTAAACAATGCGGCCACTGAATCAGGTAAAACTTTCTCTTTATTTGCGAAAGTAAAAACAGCCTATATTTAATATAGTTGTGTGTTCTGGCGTTGAAGATGGCCTTGAAGAAAATTGAGGTCATTAGCTGGCCTTAATCTGCCCCTCTAAGGGATAGGGTATACTAAAGGTTGTTAGTAGAAAGTGCGCCGACGTTAGTGTAAAAAGGGGATCGGGGGATTGGATTAATTTCTGCTTTTTTTTGTCCCCAGGTGAAATATGAAGGCAAAGTCAACATTATCAGTTTGTTCGCATAGGCTAGGCATTTTAATTCGTTGTGCTACAGAAATGGCATCATATATAACAAACAGAAAATAAAGTCATGATTTTAAACGGGAAGTGTGTGTGTATGTGTGTTTGCGGGGTGATGGAGTAGGAGAAGTCACTTTCATGTTATGTTTCTGCTTTAATTTCTATTTTATTTTCCCATTAGATGATTTTTTTTTTCCTAGTCGCTTGACGCACCCGGGCTATTATTAGCACCTGGAAACCTTCTGGTCGATTCCAAATCACTTGTTTTAATGCAACCGAGCACTTGAGTCCGTCAGTCGCGGCTCACTCGCGGATTATTTTGAAGAGCGGGATGGCTACCCTCATTCCCCCACATTTACGAGGTGAGCGGGTGCGTTTACCCCTGACATTTAACCCTATATTTCATGTCCTACCTTGTTTATGGTTGTAAACAGTCCGGCGGACTCACAACGCAGCTTTATAACAAGGTTAACAAGCGCCCAACCCTTGAACTTTCCAACAGGTCTCGCTCTCATTTTCATCTCTGGTTTCTGTAGGACGAAAACATACCATCTCCACACATAAATTGTTTTATTATTATTTAGCACCGCGTCTTACTAGCCGTTCGGGTTATACGCTTTATATACTAAGTACGCTAATTGGTTAGGAATTGGGAAAGTTGAATTAGAGGAAGTGACCCCGCATTTGCGTGGAGGTAGCATGGAAAACCATTTAGGAAAAAACCACCTCCAGTTCACCCAAGTAGTTAGCCAACTACACCACCGAGGCGTGTCCCACCCATAAGCTATGAATTAAATTTGTACGCTTTTTTTTTCTCAAAATATCACAATATATATCTTAAAGTTGCCAAAATTCTCGCCATTAACATAACAAATTAGATAAGGCAATTTAAAAAATAAAACTTATAGATATAATATAAAATGTTTATTTGAGTATCTGTAGCTTCAAGAATTCGAAGCATGGCAAGGAATGAGTTTAGATACTATAATTATGATTCTCATATAAAAATCGTACCTTCTTCGGTGGCCGCGTGGTCTAAAGGGAACTACTTTTGCAATTGACTAGACCGCTGAAGACGGGTCAATCGTGTGCACTAAGGATGGTTTTCCCTACATTGTTTTCCACCTTACCTCCACAAAAATGTGGGTGAGCTTCCTTTAAATTCAACTTTCATAATCCCTAAAACATCAGTGGAATTAGTACATAGGCATACAACCCAAATGAGTAGCAAGACACGGTGCTGACATAACATCTTAAAATAATAAGTTTTTACCTTACAAATACGGAATATTGAAAATATAAAGTCAAATTCTTTTGGATTGCCGATCAGAAAGAAGTATTTTACTTTGGGATATTTTGTTCCTCTAGGGATATAAGATTAACTTTCGTGAGACATCTTTTCATTTAATTATAATATGTAAAAAAAGGAACATTATTATTAGGTAGTGTGATTTCTGTGAAGCAGGTGAGATTATGTTAAATATATAATTATTATTTGATCGAATTATAATATTCAGTGATTTAACTTAGTACTAAATAATCCATTAGATATCATCATTATATTTTATTAATACTTACTTACTCTATGGCATTAGGAACTCAAAAGTTCATTACCACACTTACAAAAGTACGCCACCTATCTCTACTTTGAGCTAATTCTATCCAGTCTATCTCATTACACCTTATATTGCTCAGGTATATCCAAGTGTTATCCTCCAATCTGCGTCTGGGTCTTCCTAGTGGTCTTTTCCCCATTGGGTGTGCCATTCAATACATTGAACGCCGTTTTAGATACTCCCATTTGCGTTACATGTCCTGCCCATCGTAACCTGCGAGATTTTATTAACCTAACAATGTCTGGTGATGAGTATATGGTATACAGCTCATCATTATGTAGACTCTTCCCCTCCAAACTATCTTCACCCATTTTTGGACCAAATGTCTTCCTAAGCAGCAGGTTAAATTTATTTTCGTCATTTAAGGTAAGAGACCATGTTTCGCACCAATAGAGAACAACTGGTAAAATATGTGAGCAATACTTGATTTTAATAGGGTGAACGCCTCCACAATAGAAAAGTATTGTGTAAACCCCAAGTTTGTCAAAGTAAAATCTTTGTCTCCCTTGGTTAAAACTTTTTTTTTTTAAATACCGTAACAAGTGTAACTTTTTGAGTCAGATAAGGGACTTTCTATGGCCATCTGACTATCATCCCCTTAGGTGGTTGGTCCATTTATACTCTCGCCCTCCCGATTATTGTTAGAAATAAACCCTGAATAATTAACTCAAAGTTGGTGCGCTAACCGCACTATCCATGCATGTAGTAGAAGGGGAATTACATTTTATGCCTTTAACCTTAGAGGATACATTTAAAAAAAACTTTGTAAATTTACTTGCCTGCAGATGTTTAATGATAATGGTCACGCCTAGCACTTTAATTAACTTTTAAAATATAACGATACATTTTTTTAAAATTCCAAGATCCAATTAAGTTTAAATTATTATATAGGACATTTTTTTTCTTTCAGTTGTTTAAATAAATGTAATAAATATTAATTAAATAAATAATAATACTCTTTGAACAATCTTTCTTACGTTACAATATATTTATTTGAGTTTGGTCAGTCCTATTTGTCTAGTTAAATAATTTGAAAACACACTGAGGAAAATACTTCCATGGTGTGAGCCTGCAAACAAGCTTAAAGACCGAGCGGCCGCCACCGTTAACTATTATAGTGGCAACATTTACGGATAGAGGGTGTCATGTGGTCAGCACAATGATCCCACCGGCCGATAATATCAGTTTTCTATACCATAGTTACTACTTATTTATTCAAGTAGCTACTAATTTGTCTTCACGATGCTGAGTTTGACCGTGTTCCAGACTGCTTCACATATGAATCATGGACGCGCCGAAGATAAAATTTCGGGACCTTTAGATCTGTAGCCAGGAACTCTGACGACTAGAACACATAGGCTGTGAGGAAACAATTTGGGAAGAATTAGGACCCAATAATATATTTATTTTTTGTTCGAAAATCTATTTCTGTCTCTGATTAAGTATTTCATCTATTGAAATGTATTCATTTGAAATTTTAAATCTTATGTAGTAAAAATTTAATACATATTTAAATGTGTATAAAGATATGAGAATATTTAGGAATGTCCTCACCAAGGTTTGTTTAAGAACTAAAATAGGCGTTGCAAAGGTACACAGTAGTAAATAAAATGTTAAGATATGTCAGAATTTACTGGCACAACCTCTATCTGTTGGATATCAAGACTGGATAGAGTTTTATAACTTATTTGAGTCGGCAATGCCTCTTCGTTTTGATTTTAAGGCTCGGTGCTCAGTTTGATAACTGTCCGAACATCCCAAAGTTAGTTTGAGCCCAGTGTACCACAGCTCATGTTAGTTTATTAACGGTCCGATTTGTGAACTCACCCTTATTCCCCCACTAATAAAGGCGGATACACAATAAATAACAATAATAAAAAAATGAATAAATGCAGGATAGCCGATAGGACAAATATACTATACTCGGACATATTTGTCTTCAGCCTCTCCAAAACCGACTCTATAAAAATTGAGTTACTCAAAATTTAAGAGATCGTATGACATAGGAAACCTAACATAAGAAAAATATGAGAGAAACATTATAATAAGTTTAGCAATGTTTTATTTATAAATAACATAATAAATTGAAAAGAAAAAAAATTGAATATTATATATATATATTAAGAAAAACTATTAATGCAATAGCTAGGGGTTCTAACAATAGCCCATTTTTATAACTAATTATTCGTGTCAACAATGGACTTCACAATAAGCCCTCTTAATATTAATTTTAATATTCTGATGGGTGTCGATATTTTCCCATAATAAATACATTATAAGTCCGAGGATTCCTAAAAGAACTGAGTCTTCATGCATAACAACAATAGCAAACCAGATAACGATTGTCAAGATAAAAGGCCTCGTCTCATAAAGACAGCAACGTTAACATATAAAATATAAAAGGACTAACGACTGCATCAATTACCGTCTCAAGTCAGACGCATTATAAATATTTATAGATAATAACAATGATAGCAAAAGATTCATAACTGCAATAATTAAAGTTTCACGTCAGACTTGCTATAAAACTTATACATACTAATAATAATAATAATAATAATAATAATAGCTAAAACCTAATAACAGCAATGATTAACGTCTTAAGTCAGACGCACTATAAATATTTATAGATAATATTTTAAGTCAACAATACTTGAATGATAAAACTCTCGTACAGTTCTCCGATTCTTATAGGAATTCTCATATTAAAAAAAAACCATTAAGACTTAAGTCCAAAACGGACTTTACATTCGAAATAATCTTAACAGGATATTTTATATTCATCGTAGTCTGATGGACTATTAAAAAAAGAGAAATACCATTATTAATTTAATTACCACGTCTTAAAGGATCAAACAAATAACAAGTCATCCTTGCAACAAAAAACAAACAAAAAAACTACAATATTGAAAGTCAACATTTGATATTAATAATTTTGGCCAAAAAGGAATTTAGAATTACAAACGCCGAAAAATAATGTATACCTTACATAATTCTGAACACCTAAATGTGCCAAAGGATGGTATCTTGTCAAGAGTGATTTTTCAAATGTACTTGCACCAGTATATATCCAAACATAGTTGCTCAGAGAGGGGGGAAAGAGGGGTAACATAAACCAGGGAAAACACTGAAACAAAGGCGTGAGGGAAGGGATAACGAGACGGGGGTAGAAGCATCGAGCAGCACTGAGGAGGTTCCAGAACAAAATTATTAGATCACGCCACCTTCTCAAGCCGATACGTCATAGATTTTTACCGGCATACCCTGCGAAGTTTCGTTGTTGAGGCTGTTCCAATATTCGCTCAGTCAGTCCACGCGTAGTGTTTATCGTGATATGTGGTTCTCGTGGGGGAGAGTCGGTTAGGACGGCACAACAAAAGAATGGGGCCTAGGTGAGTTCTACCCGATATCATCACAGGTCTCGTTGAAATAATAATAGTGTCCAGTTCTATTGTTTTGCTTTTGATCTTGTAGCTTTATACAATAAACGCTACGGATTATACCAAAGTTAGTTTGAACCAAGTGTACTACTGCTCATGTTAGTTTAATGGTCCGAATATACAAATTTAGTTTGAACCAAGTGTACCACTACATACGTTATGTATACATTCGTCCGTGATTTAAATGTAATGTATTTATAAAGGTCAACAGGAAATATTAAAATGTCGGAACCGGAATGACGATCGTCTGTTTAAAACTTTATTGTATTATTATTTTTGCTACCTCACGGCTCTGGGGAAAAGGAAGCATGTAATACTGAATTTAAAATGTACACCGGCGTATGCTCTTGAATAATTCTTAACCTCATTAATGGTTAAACAATCCAGAAGAAGAAAAAATCGGACGAGCTGAATTGGTTTTTGGTTTATTTTCAGTAGATTAATATTATTGTTGTATTATATTTTAGGAAAACTATCACAATCTTCCTTAATATTTCTAATTAATCAACCGTTGTTGAATCTACATATTATAAATATGATATACCCGTATCGGTGAGAAAGCGGACTAAACATCAAGTTCGTCTAGTTTAGTTCTTCCTTAACTGAGAGGTTGATGTTCACATACATGTATGATGTATTCAGGTTGTTTTTTTACTAAGTTTTTCCTTACTTTCATTGGCCTCAGAAACCGATGTTCGTGAGTTCAAACCCAGATAAGGTTGACGGGTTTTTCTTGAACGATAAAAATCCGAAACACAACTTCCTTCATAGGTGAAGTAAATCCGTCGGTACCATGTCGATTGTGGCATGTAAACAAAACTTGGAAATGTTGTGAAAGTACCTTTCCTAACAAAATCGGTAGGTTCTTTCACTCTCGCTCGTAGAAATTCTCTAGTATTGATATAATCAGTCGGTTCAGAAAGTACACGTTAAATATCTCAAATAAATATTAATAAAAAAATATTTTCATTTTACTCAGATGAGGGTGCATTTCCTCTAAATTACCATCCTCCCCTTAGTTAAATGAAGATATCCCGGACAAGTAATAAGATCCGGTGGGGAAACACATTATATAAACTAATGTCTTACCTTGTAACGAAGGACGTACGTTCAGCCTATTTATATTAGCATAAAACCCAGTTTTAGCTAAATGATATATATTCACATATGTTTCTACAATCAGATTAATCAGTATGTATTTAATAATATGAGCTGTAGTCACTGGGGCTTGTGTTTTAAATGTTATATTCTCGGCGGAGCGCGACGAACAATTTGAATATTAATTAATTTTTTAAATTAACCTATCAGAGATTCACTCATTTTAATAACTTTAATGTGGTAGGGATGAAGTAAGTAGAATTCAAATTAAATGTACCGGAGTTTGCGTGGAGGATGAATGGGAAACATTTAATTAAAACCACTTTCAGTAAAGCCAGCCATATTCGAATTTGGATGAATACATTTTAGAACCTGCTGTGAATTTAACCCAGATACTCCAGAATAAGTAGTCAGATTTGCTACTGACATAATAAAATACTACATTCAATTATATATGTAGATAAATAAATATATATTTATATTTATAAATATAAAACTTATATAGTACATATAGGGGAGAGTGGTGGGATTTGGTGCACCTAAGGGAAATTCATTATAATTCATATACTGTAATACGTTATATTAAGATAAAATTTATAGTAGCTATTGCCACATACAGCACTATATTATCCATACCACTTTATTGCAATATTTTCAGTGTTTCTTTATATGTAAAAAAATTAAAAACAAATGTATTCACTCTCTTCATTTTACGCTACATGGAAGATTTTTTTTTAACATTTGAGTAAATAGTTTTATGTGTAAACATGAGAGTAAAACTGATAAAAATAGGTCCCTAGAGTAAACATAAAAATATACAAAAAATTTACAATTAAAAATTAAAGTGCGTTCTATTTTCACTTTAAAAAAATATTCGGCCAATAAACCCATTTAATAATTAATAATTAGTTTTTTAAACACAAATCACGTGTGTTGCTATCCGGGTTGTCCCAATCACTAGGTACCTTCCTAATGACTCGACATTTGAGCCATAAAATATGTAGACGTCCTAGCTCTATTCGGTAGAGCCATAGATGATGTAGACGTGCAAAGTGCATGCAGTCGAGCCATAGACAATGTGGATGTGCTAGATGCATTCATTTGGACCATTATAAAAGTTTATGGATCATCTGCATATTCATTAATAATATTTACAATACCTTTTGGTTTGGAGTACAGATAAGCATGTTTAAACTCGTCTATGAAAAATGTATCGTGATTTAAATAAAACATGCTGGTTGCTCTAAAATAAAATTGCTCTTTCTCCATTCAACATAAAATATGTGGTTGTTTTGTACACTGGGGTAAAACAACGAATAATTGGGCATCAAATTACCCCAGCTTTTATAGTTTGTAAAAATTGTCCTCGCCCACATATAGTTAAATAAAATTAAATAATTGCTTGTGCATTATGTTCGTAAATCTGTGACATTTCAAAATATTCAACTGATTTAAAGTATAATTCCGAATTAACAATCCTATTTATTAACGTGTTAAACTGGAATGTTACATAAAAAAATACCACAAAAATAACTTTTACTCTGTACAACAACTAGACCTTGATTGATTTTGTCTCATACTGAACTGTGAACCATATCATCATCCGCTATGCGGCAGCACCTATAATTATATTCTTGGACCTTTAATTGCTCAAATACAACGCTGAATCATTTTGCCCGCTACGTCGTACTATCCTTCTCGACCTACATGTATATATAGGCTCATTTTACAAATGTATCTATATCTATTATTTAAAAATAAATATTTGCGTGAAAAAAAATGAGAACGCATTCATTAAAACCATCCCTAATACATCCGGACCGGATTTCAACTTTGACCTCGTCACAGGCAAACAAGACTATTTGAACCATATTGGTGGGCAGCACGTGGACTGAATGCAGGATCATCTAGTATTGTTTGATTGTGAAGAAGAGGTCAAATATAAAATCATGGCCGGGTTGTACAAGGGGGGAGGGGGAGTTAATGAACACTTCCCATTATTTCTACACTCACACACAATTGAATGTAGTATTTTATTATGCCAGTAGTGAGTTTGCCTACTCATATTGGAGTGCCCGAGTTAAATTCCCAGCAGGGTGGTCTAAAGTGTATTAATCGACGTTTATTTGGTTTTCTTTTACTTATTATTAGTCTTCTTCTTCACTACATGGTAAGGTTATCTGCCTATTAAAACTTCAAAAAAATTCCAGGCATTCCTTCCTGGGTCAAAAATGTATCTCTGGAAATTTTAAAACCTTTTCCCACACTACTTTCCATCTTCTCGTGATATCGTCACTATGCAGGGTGGACCACGGAAAAGTATCCCGCCTCCAATATCCAGCAGGCGCCTCAATCTGAATTGGAGGAAGTCAATCGTCTTCCACCATATTGTGACATGAAGAATGAGTCAATAAAGCTTTAGACAAGCAGTTCACTTGCTCATTATTCATGTCCAGAAGCCTGCATCATTGAAAGATTGAAATATTTATCATGTGTTTAATCTACTTGCCTGTCTATCACTTAAAGAACAACAGGGAGATATTCACCTGCAGTGGGGATATGTTTTAAAGCGCACAGATAAACTAAACCTTAATCTAGATAAAGACCAGATGTACGGCGAGTTTTGTGATTTCCGAACTCCATACCCGGGACTTAACAAGAGTAAAGCAGAAGATTTCTTCAACCACCATTGACGTCTCTAATTCCCAACTTCCGAAGTTGATATCATTCATAGTTTCAATTCCTATCAGTAACTCATTTGCTGAAAGAATCTTTAGTGGCATGAAGAGCCAGTGGTCAGATGCAAGAAACGGTATGTTCATGGACTTAGTGAAGAGAGAACTGCAAATCAAAATGAACTTTTCTGAAAGTTGCATTGAATTTTTAAATTTTCTGAAAGAGGAAGACAGTAAAGGACTGATAAACGCCACAAAGAATAACACTAAATATGCATGTATATGGTAATGTGAAGACATTTTTTCAATGTTCACCTTTTCCATATTAACACTATCATCATTGGCTTGAAAATTGATTTTTACTTTATTTTAAAATTATCATATTTAATTGGGAAATCTACATATTATTATTATTATTATTATTATTAGCACCACGTCTTACTACCCATTCGGGTTATACGCACTTACGCTGATGTGTAATGGTAGGGTGATTGTGAGATGAAATGAAGGACCTACAGTTTAACGTGGAATCCAAATCACGGTGGAGGCCTGGCATTCCCCACATTCACAAGATGTCTTCTCAGAGGTGAAGTAAGGGCTTGGTAATCAGATAAATCTGTGCCGGGACCGAGGATTGAACCCCGGACCCCCAGCACAAAAATCCGACACCTTACCCCCAGACCACGAGGTCACCTATCTACATATTCAAAAACTCATCACGATGGTTTTCATTTGTTGGAATGTTAGATAACAAAATGAAGAAAGTATATTAAAAAAATTCTCAGATAATGTCATGTCACTAATACCTCCAAAAGACAAATATATATTCTAGATTTACTTTATTTTTTATTTTCAGAAGCCCAGGATGACCTTAAAAATCCACTTTTAAGGCTTACATTTGACACCCCTGGTGGTATTCCCTTTGGTAGCCCCCCAAAACGCATACATAGGGTGTCCAGCCCAGCGATATTTAAAGGTTGCAGCCCTAGATGTGTTTATTTTGTTACTAGCGAGCAGGTGGTCTGTTAATATTTTAAATCTGGTTCCTCTTGCACTCCAGTTTTTCTTTTACTGCATAATCAAATGTTGGGATAGGTTCTTATTGTTCTTTTACATAAACTAATTATTATAATTTGTTAATGCCCACTGACACCAAAACCCAATTAATTTTAATTAAAATAAAACAAACGTGGCACAAAGCCGTTTTCCCTTAGTGTTCCAAACGTGAGGATTACGTAATCATAGCCCTTGTACTTACTATATGTGTGTACATGCCCCCGTGACACGCCCAACCATAGGATACACACGCGTACAAAATAAATGATAACCGAACAGCGTTTTGTGGTTCTACCCTCATCTAATAATCCAATGTTTTTGAATAGTTTGTGGTCAAATGCTTCTATGGTCAAATTGGGTTCATGCATAAAGTAGATTTACTGGGTTTGTGTAGTACGAATATTCTGGTCGGTACAATGGGCCTTCGGTCAACTTCATCAATAATGGAATGCCAAGGGCGGGTTTTCGTAATTGTGATTGGCCGTGGTACATATGAGTCTGCGAGATTTGATCAGAAAGCTGGCTACCAAGCCGTTCTTTTCAAATATTGTGTGTACACTATGCAACCTGATGATTTATTCTAGTTTTATAACCATAGTCTTATACATTTGGAAAAGTATATATTTTAAAAACCATAATACATAACACACAACTTTGGTCACACCGACTAAAACGTCAGTCTCATCTGACTCAATTTGTCTGATGAAGTGTAGGCCAGTGTTCAAATTCTGCTCTACTGTACCGGGAGCTGTTTTTCTAAGTTTTAATTACTTTCTCCCCTCATAAGTGCTGATAAATCTACTATAAACTCCCTTTCATATTAATATAAATCTACAGTTATCTTGCGGGCGGATAGTGGTGCACAAAACCAACGCAACAAAAAAACATAAATTAGAATCACAATCCAAAAGCAACACGAGTATTCATCTCATTTTAAACTTCCCCTTACCTTCACTCTTATTCCAGTCAAAAAGGTAGAGCTCTTCACATATTTTATAAGTAACTTCTGATTATATAGTTAGTGGTTCAGTCCAATTAGATGACACCGGATTGTTATACCAAGTAGTGCTTACACGTTGTCACGTGAAACACAATTAAAACACGTTGTGAAATCTGTTACCATCGGACTGACAATATATCAATATGGACATATCCTCAAAGTTATATTAAAGTTGGCAAATATGAATAAAATACAAACACTTATATGAATGTTTAAATAGTGATACTAATTACCATTAAAATAAAATTAAGAATCTTTTAGTTGTTTTTGCACTAAATGCTCTACTACTTTTAACTTATTCTAACTAAGGTGTAAGAGTAGGGCACGCGAGCTTAGGTCATATTTTTTCCCGTTTTTATAGCAAAACATTTTTTGGACCAAAATAAATAAATAATTTCTTGAGTAGAAACATATATTTTGATTTTCAAAACATGGTGACATCAACAGTTGTTGAATACCTATAGTAGCTCCATGGCTTCTTTGGTGCTGACTGACAGCTCACAGCCGACTTCTGACAATCAACATTTAGGTATATACCTAAATTTTGACCGTAAGAAGTGACAGCTTCTAAACACATGTTTTTACAGATCATTTGGTCCGGCGTAGGTATACATAATTTGGTCTGGTAACGTTTCAAAGCTGTCAGTCAGCACCAAAGAAGCCATGGGGGGACAGTATCATGAGCATAGATGCATTAGTTGAGAAACTTTTAAAATGAAGATAAAGCTGTCATTAAATTCCAGGACAGCGCTGACATATATTAAAAACCTTATGAGGTCTTCATGTGAAGAAAATAAACCTTTACGACTCTAGTGGATGATAATTATTTGATTTATTTGGTCCAATAAAATGTTTTAATATAAGAACCGTGAAAATATGTTGCCCTTAACTTGCGTTCCTTCCACTCCTACCCTTAGTCGGACACCCTTATTTGTTTATGATTGGCTGAACGCGAGCCAATGAAGCCGCTAATAGGCCCTATGTAAGAGATGGATAGCATCCCCACTATCCCCTCCTCCCCTTCTGATAACATAATAGACAGACAATGTCCCGAACACGAGGGTTTGTACACGAGAAATAAATCATTCAAGCACGCCATATTCTCCCGTTACTAATCTGAGTCCAAACAAACGATCTATAATTTTAGGATTAAATCAGCTTACTATGTCTTATTCAATCACAGCATCAATATATTTTGCTAATCGTATACGACACTGTTCAAATGTACAGTACACTCCACCCATCCTGAAAGATCTTTCCTTACACTATGGACCTATCTAGTACATCTTATAAGCTATGTCATAGTGGAAATGTACCTGTACATAGCAAGCTTATTATCTTTATGGATAAATGGAGTTGTACATCTAGTATCTTTCT
The DNA here is from genome assembly GCA_902141385.1 of Timema californicum. Classification (NCBI taxonomy): domain Eukaryota; kingdom Metazoa; phylum Arthropoda; class Insecta; order Phasmatodea; family Timematidae; genus Timema; species Timema californicum. Next base: position 11,951 of record CABFOW010000701.1, on the reverse strand, counting down.
AGGGGAAATCTGTTTTTTAGGCTGCAATCAGTTAGATACAGTAACATGACAGGAAGTTAATATAGTTAAAAATTTACCAAAAAAATCAATTTTCATATTCATTAATTCTTGTGATATGAAGCTATCACTTTTGATAAATAATATTAATAGCTATAATTATAATAATACAGTAAGAAAACTTTAAAGGTTGACAGCAAAAAATGTGTTCTTTAAAAAAAACTCTTCTTACTATGGTCTTACATTAGTTTTATTTTTCTCTACGTGTTCAGTAATTCCATTACAAATATATTTTTAAATATGCCTTACCTTGTTATTTTTCCTCTAATTATTATTATTAGCACCGCGTCTACCTGTTCGGGTTATACGCACTTACGCTAATGTGTAATGGTAGGGTGATTGTGAGATGAAATGGAGGACCTACAGTTTAACGTGGAATCCGAACCACGGTGGAGGCCTGGCATTCCCCACATTCACAAGATGTCTTGTCAGAGGTGAAGGAAGGGTTTGGTAATCAGATAAATCTGTGCC
>CABFOW010000701.1:0-11322 GCA_902141385.1 Timema californicum | reverse complement strand
AGATGCTTTAAGCATACATATTTTTATTATATTTACTCCTTTGTGAAAGGTGGCAGGGTGGAAGTATTTTGTGCTGACAAATAAAGAAAATAAATGCACTAAATTTGAAGAATTTGTTCAGCGTATACTGGATTTGAATGGATTTTTTTAATGACATAGGGCTAAATCGAGTATTTTAGATAATAGAACTCGTATATTATCTCACAAAAATATCCAAGGTGATTCATCTCGTGACTTTTTTGTTTAAATCGTTAGTAAATTTACTTTCAAATAGAGAATAATAATCTACAAACGACTTTTCTTATCAGTTGGATTACGTTTATGAACCGAGTGTGATTGTCCCCGTGGGTCTACTTCTAAAGGTTAATTAGATTGGACATCCGCTTATCGCAAGTTTGTTTAAACTTACTCTATAGTGTGTGACTTATTTCGGTTCAGTTGTTCACGAAAGTATGTTTCTGTACTATGAAGCCTCAATGGCAAGGAGTATATATCATGATTGTCTTGGAGGGCTCAAATGCAATGTTTCCAGATCTTACTACCAACATTCCGTCAGTAGTGTAATTTAACATTAGATTGGAACTTAATAAAGATATACTTTAAAATGCTCAAATTTTCAAATATAGAAACTCTTGTAATAGAAAAAAAAAGTTTAGTCTATTTTGAGTTATTGAAGTTACTACAGATTCAGAATATACTAACCTACCAAAATACTTGATGTAAGATGATTATGTATTGTTTCAAATTAGTACTCTACACATCTCAATCAATTAAAAGAGAATTTACTTTATGCTTCAAAATACGTTTGAAACTCACTTTAAAAAATCAGTAAGCCAAATTTTTATTTACCTTCCTTAACCATAGATTACCTTAAAATCAAGAAAACAATCAAAAAATTATTTTTCCCTCAGGTAAAACGTGGGAACAAGATTTAACAAGTCTAGAAACACCACTAGTCACTCTTAAAAAGGCTATACCTAGAGCAACCAAACTGGGGTATGCGGGCACCTTTCAGCAGCAGAAAGTTGGCAAAATAACAAGGGACTTTTAAGAACTTCTAACTGTTGGAAGTTACCGTTATCTAAATATTTCCACCCCTCTTACACCTTCTACATTATCAGTTTATGATGCCTTTTTCAAAAACATATCTCCATTCATGGTGTATCTAAAAATTAGTACCGCAGTAGGCTACATTTGGAGCTGGACTTCCGCTTGAAAGTTTCAACTGTACAACCAGACATAAAAAAAAAAGTTGTGCCAATCCATGCAGCTACACCCCTCTCACTGAAAAACTTTGGGATTCATAATATTATATCAGCTCTAAATTTACAATTAAAAATTATTATTTTAAAATATTGTATTTAGATTTATTTTTTTAAATTTATTTTTGAACGAATTTTGGAAGAAAATGTATACAACATTCTTCAGACTTGTTACAATACAATTTTTTTTAGGCTGATCATAACGATTCTCAATAAGAGATAATGTTCAGGGGTTATCAGTAGGATTCGCCCTAAATATCTTTGTCACATTTGAAATATTTTGATTGCAGATATTTTTTCCCCAATAGATTAAATAGATCAATAATTTACCATGTGGTCATTTTTTTTAAACCTGTCATTTAGAATATTTTTTTATCTTGGGGTACATTAAACTTAGTAAATTCAACTTCTAGCCATGGCCAAGGGGTACAATTTTAAAAAAAGTTTGAGAACCGCTGACCTAGAGTAAAAAGCTAGGTGGACAGCGCTTCCTAACTGAAAGAGAATGTTTGACGTCCAGTCATTAATTGTTACTGGATGATCTCATGTTGCAGGAGATGGCGTCTCTGATCGCTGGACGGAGGAAGTGGAAGTTGATCAGCAGAGACGTCACCCACGAGATGGCGCTACATTGGGACAAACTGTCTCCTGGGGAGTTCCAGCAGCTCCAGGACTTCGCAGCCTGTAAGTCACTTTCTAATAATAGTGTTTGTTGATTTTTATTTTAAGTAATTTTTTGTCAACCCGCTTCGGTGACTGCATGGTCTAAGGCATCACTCTCGTAATAGACTAGACTGCCGTTGACGGGATATTGAGGTTAGAATTTCGGTCGGGTGTACTGAGGGTGGTTTTCCAAATTGGTTTTCCACTCTCCCTCCACGCAAATTTGGGCACACTTCCTATAAATATAACCTCCCTCATCCCTAAAACCATTATCTTAATTAGCACATAGGCGTGTAACCCGAACGGGTAGTAAAACGCGGCGCTAAAAAGTTGTGTGTCACTCTATTATTTTTAATTCTTATGGAAATGCCATAAAATATACCTATTAGTTGAAACACTCTATTTACAACATATTTTTCTAATTTACACGGTTAATTCGTGATAGAAATGATTTAATGCAGCCCTCGTAAGGATGAGTCAAATAAGACTTTGAGAACAAAGGACACGATATATTCAGGTATGGAGGTCTGTACCTGTTGATGGATGAACAAATCCTAAATGCAGACAGAAAAATAAATCGTATTTTGGTTTTCTGGGTCTGTGGAAGCCTCCATGTAATAAACATCACAAAAGTTTCAGCCCTGCATATACAAGATAAACGTTGGTCAAATTTATTTTTCAGTTTACATTCGAAAATAAAGAAACAATTGGATCATATTCAACTAATTTAATAGTTATGTAAAGAAAACTTTCGTCCTTCCTATAAAATAAAATAATGTAGTTGTCTTCATGTATTTTCATACAAAAATAAAGGGGAAGAATTCAAATGTATGGATAACTCTAAAATATGTAGGTTTTGTCGACCCTCTATGTGTATGTTCACGGCTAGAGACTGGACTTACGGTACAAAGCGCTACTTCTCTACCAACCTAGCTATTAGGAGACTTGTTCAAGGACAAAACACCTTCCCCTAATAAAAAAAACCATCCATGGTGTGAGCCTGCAAGTGAGCTGTATCGACTGGGCAACCGCCCCCGAAAACGATGACAATGCCAACATTTGTTGGGAGAGAGTTTCATGTGATCGGCACAACGAGTACCCCGGACTTTAATCTCAGTTTTCTAAACCGGAGCTACTACTTATTTATTAAATTCTCCTTATTTGTTCTCACGAGGTTGAGTTTGATCCCGTTCCAGACCCACAGCTTCTTATATAATTTCTGTAAGTGTTGGAGGTCAAACCCCGGGACCTCTGGATCTGTAGCTAGGAGCTCTGACCACTATAACACAGAGGTGGTAATTCTAATATGTTCAAAAAGGTTTACAAACCATGGTATAGTTTTGTCTTATAAGCTTTCTGGATTTACATTCGAAAATAAAGAAACAATTGGATCATATTCAACTAATTTAATAGTTATGTAAAGAAAACTTTCGTCCTTCCTATACAATAAAATAATGTAGTTGTCTTAATGTATCTTCATACAAAAATAAAGGGGAAGAATTCAAATGTATGGATAACTAAAAGATGCAGGTTTTGTCGACCCTCTATGTGTATGTTCACGGCTAGAGACTGGACTTACGATACAAAGCGCTACTTCTCTACCAACCTAGCTATTAGGAGACTTGTTCAAGGACAAAACACCTTCCCCTAATAAAAACAACCTCCATGGCGTGAACCCGCAAGTGAGCTATATCGACTGGACAACCGCCCACGCAAACGATGACAATGCCAACATTTGTTGGAAGAGGGTTTCATGGGATCAGCACAACGACCCCGGACTTTAATCTCAGTTTTATAAACCGGAGCTACTACTTCTTTATTAAATTATCTCCTTATTTGTTCTCACGAGGTTGAGTTTGATCCCGTTCCAGACCCACAGCTTCTTATATAATTTCTGGAAGTGTTGGAGGTCAAACCCCGGGACCTCTGGATCTGTAGCTAGGAGCTCTGACCGTCTATAACACAGAGGTGGTAATTCTAATATGTTCAAAAAGGTTTACAAACCATGGTATAGTTTTGTCTTATAAGCTTTCTGGATGAACTACAGTTTCATTACCGCGTGACCAGGACCAATAACGGAAAAATGGTGTAGAAACTATGAAACTTACCTGTGTAGTATATTATTTTCTTTACATTATATTGTATAATACATTATAATACAGAGGAAATTAGTAACATTTATTGTACTATTTAGTTATAAAATAATTATAAATGACGATTTAATTTATTCTTCATTTTAAATTAGCTGAATGGTTATGAATATCTGAACTATTTTTGATTTCTTCATACCCAAATGAATGCGTAGAATTTGTTTCAAAATAAAACTATCCATTTATAAATGGTGTTTTTTTAAAAATGTTTTCCCTTAGTACTGATTATGCAAACAATGCCGTCACTCTTAAGATTGTTCGCAAATTCAGTCTCACCGCAGTTTCTGTAGCATCTTGAGCTTGACTGCGCTTGTGATCCTGTCAATTTTCATGTTGATGATATCAGCCACGTGCACGAGTTCTTCTTCTTTGGTTCCAGTCAACTCAACATCTGAATGCGTGCTATCTATCGTGGTCCACATCTCTTTGTTCAGCTTCTCCAACACCTCATCCAGCTCATCAAAACAGTTACGAACTGCGTCAACATCAGCCGTACGTTCTAAGCTAATATTATTAGCCTCTTGATTCGCACCCACTCCTTTGTCTTCGTGACACTTATCGTTTTCTTGCTCATAAATCTCTTTAGTATCCCTCTTATAATTGACAATATCGGTGTTAGTGTCATCCTTAACCTTTCCATTAATGTCAACATCACCTTTGGGTGAATTTACCGAAGAAACGTTTCTCATTTTCACACCAATGCCTTCTAAGATTTCGTATACATAGTTTTCCTTTTGCGTTTCAGGCTCATGCTGGAGTTTGTTTGAGGTCGCTTCCATTTGGTGGTCTGATTTTATTAGGTTCGGCCGTGAGGTTTCGCCGATGATGTTTGAAATCAGGAAGTTGAGCAAGCAAGCGGCTGTGAGGAAAGACAACAGCAGTACAGAGTCGAACCATGTTAGTTGAGACAAGTACACGGCACATTTGGCCACTGTCAGATCCCACACTTGCGTCAGATACGGTATTGATAACATTTCTCTGTTTGGTTGGCTTCTACTGAGCAGATTATCGATGCAGTGCATCAAATAATTGTTGACGGAGATTAATTAAGCTTGTGTGAAAATGTATACTCTAGAGTAACATGTTTGGATTAGTTTTATTATGAAAATATAAATACTTGTAATTTTGTTCAGGGATTACTACAAATTTGTTCTAGTTTAACCCAATTCAAAAGTTGTCTAACGCTATGTGTTAGGTAATTTATATAAGAGTTCAGTTGCTTGGTAAATATTTGACAATGTAATGATCAATATTGATTGTTAAACATTTATTTTAAGGATTTTCAAGCCTCACTTGAATATCCAGTATAATTTTTAAGCCCCACTAACATAAAACATTTCAAAAACGCTTTTATGGTCAAATTGAAACAAAAATTAAGTAACCAATTATTTCCATTGATTAATATTATGTTCTGTATAAGTTGATAAATATTAAATAGAGTGAAAGTTAATCAAGATATCTATAAAACATCATTTTAATATTATAGGTTTACATTTCATTGCATGAATACTATTTATGAAATATATTAAAATAAGTAGAATAAAAATTAAAAATAATATACCATTACATTAAGCCTGTCAATGGAAAGGATGAATTGGTTTCTTATCACAGAAATTGTTACAGTTCTATTTTTACGAAATGCAAGTGAAGGTATTATTACAGCCAGTGGATTTCTGTAACGGTTTTTTTTATCGCTGGCATTGTTAAGAAACCTCGTATACACAGGTATGAAGATGTAAACAGAATAAGGTTTTTTATGGCTTCAATTGTCAAAGAAGAATATTAGTTGTTATATTCAAATATAGCTTTGTCAAGTAAGAGGAAATAAACAGTTATGAAAAATAAAGAACTAAGCTGCACCTCATCTGAAAACCTCTCGTACTTCAAAATTTGAGAAAATCTTATATAGATTAATAAGTAACTGTTTATACGGCTGTGTGAGGCAGTTAGAAGGTAACATGGGACATCAGTCTAGTCACTGTTATCCACTGAAACAACTATTTGTACAGCTATGTGAAGCTGGTTGTATATAACAGGGGCATAAGCCTAATCGCCGTGAGATAGATCTTGAAGCAACTGTTTGTACGGCTATGTGAGGCAGGTTGTATGTAACAGGGGCCATGAGTCTAGTTGCCGTGAGTTAGATCCTGAAGCAACTGTTTTTACGGCTATGCGAAGCTGGTTGTATATAACAGGGGGCATTAGTCTAGTCACTGTTATCCACTGAAGCAACTATTTGTACAGCCATGTGAAGCTGGTTGTATATAACAGGGGCATAATCCTAATCGCCGTGAGATAGATCTTGAAGCAACTGTTTGTACGGCTATGTGAGGCAGGTTGTATGTAACAGGGGGCATTAGTCTAGTTGCCGTGAGTTAGATCCTGAACATATTGTTTGAACAGATATGTGTGAGGATTATTATAGCACAAATAGTTATATTAATTGTAGGTTAGTACCTTAACACAATTATCACTAAGAACATATTAATACATTATGGATTCAATATATCGTAGACATTTTTTTATCTGAATACGCTATTGTGTTTCAGACTCAAGTCCCAATCTTCTGGCTCAGAGAGAGGCACACCAGTGTGTCATTATGGCTCAAAGCCAACTTGTCATGTGCACGAAATGTTCATTTAGTCTTGCGACAAATACAACCGGAGGGTTTAATCTTCACCTTTGTGTTCGCGGTGAAGTCATAACTATTTCAATGTAAGCGCCCTTTAATTAGAAGTTTTTAATCAAGTTGACTTGTACTCGCTATCTCCTTCCACCTCTTCCCGCGTGTTTATCACACTTGCTATCATTAATTCTTTGTTGACTTTTCTCTCCTCGGCAAAAGCATGACGTCAGCACATCAAGCTCTGTTCCTGTTTATGCTGTGGCTCTATCCACAAAATTTGACCTTCCTTCCTCTGTCTGTAAAAATAAACGCGTAGTTAATGAAGTTAATTAAATTTTAAAATATTAAATCATGTACTGGCGAAAACGCAGATAGTAGTGTCGGTTTTTTTAATGGTAATTATGTTATTAATTTTGAACTAAAAATTATATGGGAGACATTTTATTGACTACTTATTTATTTATTACCAGCTGCTGCCCGCGATAGTAACATTTCAGTTTACCTACCTAACACACATGCATTGTTCCATAGAGCGGTTTGCAGTAATTATCACGACAATTTTTATTTTGTTTATACTCTTCATAACTTTAAAACCAATGTACCGATTTGAATAATATAAAAAGTAGTTTACTCCTACGTAAACAGCCTAAATGGTTAAATAATTGATTTGGATAAGGATTCATATCATGATAAGGATATAATCACTTTTTGTTCGCATCCGTGTTTTAGTTGACTAATTTCAACAAAAAACGTTTACTGTAACATAACTATAATAATTACATATATTGTCTTGCGGACTTTTTTGTTCACATTAGTGAGAACGTTCAATATGTATCGTAATTTTTTAAGTAATACCAAAAGTTTTTGCAGCGCACGCGGAGAAAGCATATTTTTAGGCAATTTTTGTATACCTTGTGTAAAACTATCGACATTTTTATGAGGAATAAATTAACATTTCAAAATAACATATAGCCTATGTTACTCGCTGATAATGTAGCTTTATATTGGTGAAAGAATTTTTAAAATCGGTCCAGTAGTTTTTGAGTTTATCCATTACAAACAAAAAACAATAAATCAAATCTTTCCTCTTTATAATATTAATAATGTAGTGTAGATTATTTTTCTTTGTTTTTTTTAAAAAAGATCCAGTCGCCACAGAGATTTATCTATAGATTATTTATGTATTTCTAAAACTACTGTTTTCATGAAGACCAATATATTAAAAAGGCGAGTATGTTAGCGTTGTTACATGTCGGTGATGGAAAGTTAGAGTTTTAATTCCAACTGGTTTACTGAGGTGGTTCTTTATACATTATTTCTTAGGGATACATTTCCTCTAAAATGTTATCATTTGTTATCTCTACCACATATTTGGTATTGATTGATATTGAGAAAAATATTAAAATTTTCATAAATAAAAAATACTAAAATCATTATAAGCTGATAAAATTATCTTTATTTTTATACGGAAATGTATTGCTATAGATAATTTTATTTTGATATGAGTACAATATTCATATTGTCTTCCAGGTTTAGAAATCGATATTTTTCTCTCGATAGCACATCGTCAGTTTCTCATCTTTACGGATTATTTTACACGGTGGAAGGGGTTTTCAAAGTCTGTGATAGTGTGCTCATAAACGAAGACCCCCTCTTCCCCCCCCCCTCCTCCATCCACAACACCTTCAATATGCAAACCCTTGTGACGTCACTATGACGGAGACAATCACGTGGGCTTAAACCATGATGATAAACAGACAGACAATATATAAAAAAAAGCTTTCAGTCCATAATTAGACCTTTACAGTTCCACTCTGGTGTTTAACGAACCCGAAGTTGTTTAGTTCATTTGACGGGTCACCACCCTCCACCTCCTTTTAAAACCCCAACCACCTTCATTTCACCCTTCCACCATACAAAGTTACATAAAATCTGAGGTATGGGGGATTAAATTGGCATGGTGCCCATCCGCTTTTAAACACTTTCTTTTATATTGTTTTTAACCTTGAAAGCTTTTACTATAGTCATATTAAGTTTTAGTGTGTATGTCTACTCAGTTATTTAGCAACAGTCAAGTTTTGTGAGGTTTTTAAATAGGTTCACATTTTATGTAAAACTAAAAAACTGAAAATTGGAAATCTTGCTATAACTGTGTTTATTTTACAATTATTTATTATAGTTTATATATATTTTTTTGGTCAACTACTTTTTACTTCCCATTCGGACTTTCAGCATAGTGCACCCAAATTTGCTTCTAAGGAGAATGAAAAACTCACCTAGGAAAAACTACCTTCAGTATATAGAACCAAGATTCGAACTCCAGACCTCTCCATCATTGATGGAATATTGAGAGAATGACGCCTTTTACACGAACACCAATGTGGGTAAAATAATCCCGATTTGTCTCTTTTCCGATTCGGTAGCTCGTCTGCCTAGTAAAATAAGAGGCCCCGAGTTCGTTTTCCACTATGACCAAAAAATTTATTGTTGATAAATTTGGTGCTTTCCCTTCCACAGTGATGAATCTATGAACGAGCGAATGGGTGCTGTGTTTGTTCAAAGATAGTATAGTTTTTAAATCGTGTACTGTTATAGTTAGTAATTTAGAAATTTAAAATACTACAAAAATAAAATAAATGTATTTAATATTAAAACATAATTTTATTATAAACAAAGGGAGGTTTGCCCTTCATAATGACCAATAATTAATATATATTAGTCTCAAACATAACAAAAATAGTCAAAACTATTTTATAATTTATTTCATTCTTAGTGCAAGAAATACATCTAAGAAAGAGATAAATAATATAAACTGGAGATGTATATTTGTGAGGCCATTAAGTTTGCTCTAAACACGCCTATTAAGTTTTTCTTATCACCGCGTATTATTACCTGTTCAGGTTATATGCATTATATAAGTACTCTAATGGAGTAGGAAGCATTTTAGAGGTAATATACCCGTATTTGCATGGCAAGAGAGTGAGAAACAATTTAGGAAAAACTCAGTAGACATGATTAGGCGCAGATTCAGGAGGGTCAAAGGGTCAGTTGACCCCCTGTGAAGGTTAGAAAATTAATATAAAAATCCAAATGAAAGTTAAAATTTTAGAAATAAAATAAAACACAGATAAATTATACAACTGGTTTATCTTTTTACGTGCAGACACCTCTTAAGCCTCGTCCACACGTGAGTTATTCATCCACGTTTATTCATTGATCGATATGATTCACGCAAGTGTGGAAAAAATATTTGCTTTCATGTACTAATATTTGTCGAACATTGTACCGCAAAGAGACTGTAAACTACCACACATCAAAGAAGACTAATAATCGACTGAGAGCAGTTCATCCATGAATATCTAATATAGAGTATATGCAGAAAGCAGGAGCGGCGGAACTGTGGGGGGACTTTGCCCCCTGGAAATAACTTAACCCTCCATGGAATAAATTCCCCCCATATGTATATATTTCAAATTCCTCTGATATTATCAAATATCAAGCTAAAAGATAACCTTAAATCAAACTCCAAATTTCTTATAAATGCATTATACTGTCAAAAATTTGCCAGAGAGAACCGCTTCAAATAACTACTAGACTAGAGGCATTTAACTTGCAGAAAAATTCAGGGGAGGAAAGCTCTAAATCGCTTCCAAGGTCATACAAATTTCAAAAAGTCTAGGGAAGGACAGCTCTAAATAACTTGTAGATGAATGTCATTTTGAAGAATTTTCAGGCGAGGACAACGCCAAATAGCCTAGTTTCTGAAATAATTCAATTTTAAAAATTTTGTCAGTGGAAGACCACTACAAAGATTATCTTCTAGAGGTATTTAATTATCGTAAGATATTAAGGTGACATCATTCTAAATAGCTTCGAGCGGCAACCAAATTTCAAATATTTCTAAGTGAGGAACACTTTAAATGACTTATAAAAGAATCTTATTTTTTAAAAACAAGGCAAACACTACTTATAGCTTCTAAAGTGAACTTTTTTTTAAAGGTTAGAAGGACATTCCAAATAATTTATAAAAACCATCTGATTTTCAAAAATTGGAGAGAATGAACACGGTTTAAAACATAGATAAGATCAAATATGATAGAGAAAATGTTAAATGGTTCTAAACAGAAATATAACATTATAGGTAACTATGTTATTTATAATTATGACCCCCCCTATGAAAATGATCTGGATCCACCCCTGGACCCAACTCCTATTCAAACCCCAATCTCCCCGTCATCAGCAGGCCAGTCTAACACGAGTCTGCTCTAGATAAAGTTATTTTTAAAATACTATAATTGGGCTTTTCGTCATGGAATGTCGGTAATAAAATAAAATGGTTACCTTAATTTTATTATTATTTTGATTGGTATTTTTTAGTTAAGGTAGGAATTACTTTTATCTGTTCATATGTGGACACAATGAACACATAAACAAAAACGTCAGTTTCGTCTTGTACAGTTTGTTGACGATGGTGATGTTGAGGTTCGAACCTCGTCCAGATGTACTTAGTGTTTTCCCCCAAATCCTTTTCATGCCAGGGCGAGTGCATTTAATATAATATATCCTCTTAATTCCTAGTCAGATTAAGTCGTTAGAAAATAAGATGTTGAGCAAACAAATG
>CABFOW010000700.1:176962-220233 GCA_902141385.1 Timema californicum | reverse complement strand
TTTTAGACCAAATATTGATTAAAAATAAACCTTTCATTAATATCAAGTTGAGGCAATGTTTATACATGTCGTTAATAGTCAACTACAGTCAGAATGTCCCAGATGCCAATAGTTCAGGGGTTAGTATTGGACTGGTAACGCAATTAAAATATTAAGAAAAATGTATCGACTGTACAGTATATTTTGTATTTAAAAGGTTTTACTTAATATGTGTAAACGTAATCAGTTAACTTTTCATGACAAACATAATTTTATATTGCCCTTCTTCTGTTCTTTGTAAATCGCTGACCAAAGTTCATAAAATAAGGTGGTGGGGGATACATTTGCCCACAGGTATTGTAGTCGTACGAGAAGGTTCCTGAATGTGGTCATGTGGACGAGTTTAACGGCATAAGAAAGGGAATGTTCCCAAACCAAGGTCTGACCTAGGGCGCCCCATAAACCCCTTTGCTTTACCGTTGGTCTCAGGCAGCAAGATGAGACTCAAGAGAGAGGAGCATTGTGGGAGTGACGGAGTCGTAAAGTGCAAGAGCCTACTGACCCAGGGGGGCTGCTAGGATGACCTCTTCCGCAGACTTCTTCTCTGCCCCCTGCTAACATAGAAATCCTATGCCATCCTATGATCTCCCGGGAGAGTTGATACAGACACTGCTTGCTAGCTAGCTTGACTTCTTGATTTCCTTCACGAGACCTATGCAGGGAGATTCTTCCGGTGATTCCAATGTCTGGGGCCATAATAATTCCAAGAAACTGCGTAGGTTTTTTCCCTAACCTATAGTTAAACATATTATGAGTGAAATTCAAAGGATATTTGGAACGACTTATGATCCAACCGATGTATAAGTAACATTGTTTTGGGGCTATTAATGTGAACGCCACACTAAACAAAATATTATTTTAATCATTGGTATAATCTTATTTAGTTTATTTATTTATGTGTATCGAACTTCAATGGATAAGATTATAAACTGAGCTATATAACTACCATACAGATATATTCAAAGTAAAAAAATATATCAGCCATAGAAACATGAGCTTGTTTGTTAAAGTTAAAGTTGAATATTAAGAAAACCAACTATAAATTCATTATTTCTGGGTAGCTGGAAATTAAAATTAAATTTCAATTTGGTCATATATGATTTCCTTCTTTGATCGCATATGTTAGTTCAAATTAATCTTTATGACAAATCAGCTATTCAACCATAGAAATTGAGCTCTACCGATTTCTTATATATTATACTAGCTGTTGCCCGCGACTTCGTTCGCGTTTTCACTTTTTTTTTAAATGACTCATGCGCCACCTATTGTAAAATCCAGAAACTGAGGGTAAAATTACTTAGGTTGTTGCCGACCTTATTCCTTGTCTACATCATAAAGTGAACCTCTGTGCAAAATTTCAGATTTCCAAGGGTTTGGGCTAGGCGTTAATAAGTCAGTCAGTGAGTCAGGACTTTTCTTTTTATATATATAGATATTTGGGGTGGACTTTATTAATTAGTCTCCACACTTGTGTCACATAGTGTGCAGGGGCACCATCACACTGATACCACATCCTATTTCACACAATCAATGGTACGTCCTCCAGTGGCCCAGGTAAAACTTTGTCAAGGAACAGACGGTATATGTGGAGATCCCAAAGATATGGTAGCAAATAGGGGCCCACAATCGCATACCCAACAATGCCGGCCTTAAACATTTCCGTCTTCCGAGGAAGCGATCAGCATGCATCCGCACCGCAGCTCAGGTCTGGCTCGATTTTCAGATGCTCCCATGGCCATTACCATATCCCGGTATTTTACATGTGTGTAGTTCATTGTTACTTACATCAAACTGACCTCGCATTTCTGTCTACGTATACTCAATGGTGGATATGAAATTTCAGGCACAGTGTTTCCACATTACTTCATTCTAACAGATGTCTTTCTCAAAAGGTACGAGAAGAACAGATTTGTATATCTAATCATGTGGTACTGTCTGTATCTGCGAATTTCTACTTTCCCTGTATATTCTGTTAATTAATTTAACGGGGTATGGACGAAAAAATAAAATTTGGAGGGAATGTAGACGCATTCACGTTGAATGATAGTGGGAAGACCCATAGAAAAAACACCCTTAATACACCTAGTAGCGATTAAGAGCCCTAAGCTCTCCTTTACTGACTAATCCAAACACAATGAGATTGACATATATATTACATACCTACCAGTACGTACAAAATTAATTATACCAGAATGGGGTTTAATTTGATTCTCCTAAGGTAGTTTTAAAATAAAAAAACAGTAAAACAAAATTAATAGTATTAAGTTAAATAGTACAAACAATATTTAATTTTTATTATCATTTTGGCTTGAAAATATCTCATGAAAAAACTAACTCATGTATGAGAAATGTTAGTTAAAAAAATAGCCTTCAAACAATTTTTCCCTAAAGCTCTACACAGTAAAACTACAATCTTATTTACATCTATTCTTTAAAACCTATTATTTAACCATTTATATAACTAGGCTTTTATTTAATTAAGAATCAAATATCTGAAGCTATTATTTATCCTTTATAGTGAGGAATTCTCCATCTAAATATCATATTCTGAAAATTGAAAAATGACACCTGGACACGGGAATCGAAAGGTCACGGATTTGACTCCCGTGCCCAGATATCATTTTTCAATTTTCAAAATATTATATTTGATTACTGATATTTCTTTGTTTAAAAATATTTCATTAAGTCTTTTTTTTTCCTTATGAGAATAATATCCATCATTCTCTTACCTAACCTTTAGATGAGCGACTGACTATATGTTCATTTATTTTGAAAGTAAACAATATTTTTTATTCTAATTTTATTTCGGAAACGTTTGTACCAAGCCCTACTCCCCATCTCCGCGTCACCTAGAATTTAATTAATGTAGTTACACCCCGCTCCCCCCTTCCTCCCACTCTTTTGATCGCATTATATATCAACGTGGTATTAGAAGCAAAAAACATATTTCCTGGAAGCTTAGTCAGGTCGCTGACTTCAGGTAGATCGGCTGGTACCAAATCACAAAGGACGAATCCAAAACGTATAAAAATATATTATTAAATCATTCGTGCGTGTTCTTTGTTGGTGGATGATAGTAGTACATTTTGGGATATTAAAATAAAATTTTGCGAAATGGAATCCTTTCCGGTGTTTGGAGAGTTTCACTTTGTATGAGTGGTGTGGGTCCAATTCTAAGTTTTTCTCTCTATTTGATTTTCCACAAATTAACCAATACGATTTCTCAAATTCATATATTGCTATCTAACTAAGCCTATTATGAAGCTTAGGCCTTTGTATGATTGTTCAAGATCAATGATGAAACTGAAAGTCTATTGATCGACTCTCGGTGGCGCCAAAAATCATATAACAACGCATCTTCTTCCCATAAGGGTTATTTGCGTTTAATAATAATATTAATAATAATTCGCACCGCATCTTACTTCCCGTTTGGGCTATACGCTTAAGTACCAATCGCGCCAATGTGATAGGAACTGGTAAGGTTGAATATAGAGGAAGTGAACCCGAATTTGCCTGAAGGGAGGGTGGAATTGTTTTAGGAAAAATCACCCCCAGTTCACCTGACCGAGATTCAAATCTCAATCTCACCGTCCTCGACACTAGTTCAACACGAAATCAGTGCGTTAGCTAACCACGCCACCTAGGCAGGTTATTCGCGTTTAATTATTCTAACAAGGTAGTGTGAACCCGAATTTGCCTGGAGGGAGGGTGGAATTGTTTGAGGAAAAATCACCCCCAGTTCACCTGACCGAGATTCAAATCTCAATCTCACCGTCCTCGACACTAGTTCAACACGGAATCAGTGCGTTAGCTAACCACGCTACCTAGGCAGGTTATTCACGTTTAATTATTCTAACAAGGTAGGATTGATGAAGGTATAGTTTTAGAGGAAACGTACACAAATTTGCGGGGGGTTAGAGAGTAGAAAACCATTTTGGGGGATTAATACCGTTAGTGCATACCACCAGCGAGTCAGACAGATAAGCTTGACGTTTAGTGCAGATAAATTCAGTTCAATGTTCAACCAAATCAACATTATAATGTATTTAATCATTTGAGCGATTGATGAGGGAGATAAATGATTGCGACAAGAATCTGATGAGCCTCCACCCTTTCCATACAACCCCCCTCCCCCTCAGGCTAAACCTCGTGACGTCACGGAGTAAAGTCACGTGATGGCCACGTGACGCGGGGAAAAAGTCAGGTGACCCACCCGTAGCGCATTAATCACAACGCTTACTGCTCGTTAATTTCTGTGCAATTAAATGAGTCAGCCCGAATAATCATTAATCACAGATAGAGGGTGCAGAGGGGATGGAGGGAGCTTGTGTTTATGGTGGCGTCATCAGAACGTATCAGCTACGAGCCCCCCACCCCCACCCCTCTCTCTCTACCCAACTTCTTCCGCTCTCCCTGGAGAGAAGTGTGCACGGCGCTGGAAGCGAACCTAGGACTGTTTTCACGCGCCATTAAAGAATTCGCCCGCTGTTCTTGGCCCGGAACATTGATAAGGGAACTAGCTGCGGTTCAATTCACTGTCACTGAAACACAACAACATAAAAGTATCAGTCCTCGCCATTAAGGATGATACAATGGCAAGTGTGCGCGAGGAGATTATAATGTTATTGTTATAAGACTGGTCCAAACAAAAGCTGTGATTAACGTAACAAATCTAAGTAAATGCTTAAGGTGAAAGTGTATTAAACGTGAGTTATGGGAAGTGATTTTGCCGTTTTTATAGCAAAATATATTTTGGTTGAATTAAATAAGATATTGCTCCAGAAAAAATATATTGTTAAATTTTCCTCTTAGGGGGAAATCAACGGCTGTTGTTGGCCAAAATAAATAAGTTACTTCTCCAGAAGAAATATAGTGATTAATTTTCTTCTCGACAGTTGATGAATATTTGTCATGACCATAGCGGCATTAGATGAAAAACTTTTTAAATTAAGAGAAAAAGTGGTCATTAAATCATTGGACACCTTTGACGCATATTTAAGAAGTGTTGAGGTCACCATGTAACTTAACTCGTGTTTTCTACTATTACCGATGACAACTCTTTTAATAGTAGCCTAATATTAATAATAATAATAATAATAATAATAATAATAATATTTTAATAATTTCTTTAATGATTTGGTTCAAAATGTATCTGTTGGTTTTTTTACGTTATAAATAACTTTGTATATTTAATTTTCTTAAAAAATTAATTTAATAGTAGTTTGCTGAAGATTGATTTTTGAGAAATTTGAAATTTTTTAAAAAGCTTAATAGTTTATGTTGATTTTTATAAAATAAGTTAGCATATAGGTAACCACTGAAGAAAGAATTTAGAAAATTCCAAATTTTTCGAAAATGGTTTTTAAGATTTAGTTCAAAGAGGAAAAATTATAAATGCTATTTATTATAAATGAGAACATGTTTTTATTTTAAAGCTAAAAGTAATTTAAGAGTGGTTAACAAATAGTATACTTTTTAAAATTTAATTTCTTAATGGCTTAACAATTTATTCAAAATGTAGATGTGTGATTGTTTTTCTGTGGTATGCTTACATAGGTAGTTTATCGAAAACCTATTTTTGAAAATTTTGTTCCAAGCTATAACAACAATATAAGAAAGTTTGTACGATTGTGTCATTAACATTTTACTTTTTCATATTAAGAGAAAGTATTGTGATCGTGAAAAAAATCAAAATTTAAATTATGACGATTGTTTGCGTTTTATGTGAACACGAAACCTAAAAGATGTATTATACAATTCTGTATATCAATCTGTTTGTCTGTATCTTTGTCCCTGAGCACGGATCCTAAAAAATATGATGGATTTTGTTCAAACTTAATATTTAGATATTAAAGGGCTATAACTTATTTTTTTACTGTAAACATTCAATTAAGGGTAGAGGCTTTTTTGAATTTCAAAATTTTCAAAATAGTCTCTAGAGATTTTGTTTAAAATGCATATCTAGGATTTGTTTTATAATACATGTAGAACTATTTATTTTTGGGGTGGAAACCCATTTTTAGTCAGTTTACTTACCAGTGACTGATCTGTCCAAAACAAGAAATATTTTTAAAGTGGCCCAAGTGATTTGGTTACAAAAAAGAGTATCCTGGGAGTGTTTGGCATTACAAATAAAGCCATATCCTTGTTTCAGCGAAAAAATTTGTCAATAGATAATTTACTGATGACGGTTTATTTTAATTGGAATATTTTTTTAAATGTATCTATCAGTTTGGTTTAAAATTGGTATTCGGGAATCTATTTTACATTGCAATAATAATGTATATTTATCCCAAATAAATTACAACTTACTACAAATTATAGGGAATTTGAATGTTTTGGAAATTGACCTTGAAGAGTGAATTCAAAATGGGAATCTGTGAATAATGTTTTCATTATAAATCTGAATACGGACATTTTTTTACGAATAACAAATAATTTTAGGTTAGCTTACAAATAATCTATATTTGAACATTTGAATATTGTTAAATATCTTTAAACAAAATTGTTTAAAATTCAAATATAAAATTGATTATTGTGATTAACAAGACGTCGCGTTTGTTTTTATGAGTAATACTTATTTAAGAGTAGTTTACTAAAAACCTATTTATGAACATTTTCTTGGAAGCTTCAACACACAAAATGAGAAAGTTTGTGCATTTGTTTGTGTTGTAACACTTATTTTTTAATAAATTCACATGAATATCAACATCGGTAATCACAAGAACTATAGTCTAGCAATAGATTGGATTTATGGTGATAAGGAGGTTGAGGTTCATATCTTGGATGAATGCACTCCTCTTAACTGTTTCCCTCGTCTCTAATACTCTTATTAAATTAAAACATATTAATCTAAAAGCTATGAATTAATAACCAGGGTGCCTACAAGTCATGAAAGTCTCTTGAACTGATATTTTGGCCATAAATTAAATAAAAAGTGATTAAATTAACTTTCAGTTCATGATTTTTTGTGAGCCAAAATCATTTTGCGGGTAAGAATAGTATGTTTGTGTATACTTTGATCAAGAATAACTTAAATTTTCCACTAAACCCTAGTGATGACATGATTTAAAAATGAGACAATCTTATAAATTAGAATTTATAAAATTTTTATAACTTTTTAAATATTCGTGAATATTTATATAGGCTTGGATAGAAAAAATCATGAAACACTAATTATATATGATCTACGTAATTCAATAAACAGCCTTGTATATAAATATTTTCATAGAATGAGCTTGCTTTAATTATGAAATAATTATAATTTGTTTTTTGTGGTGTCTTCACGAGGACTGGATATTCTACCAATAAAAATCGGGCAGTAGCCTCTTCTCTCTCCTCTAAGTTTGAATTGTTTTTACCCCCCATCCCCCCAGTTTTACCGATTGGTTATTTATGGCTTCAGTTCACAGTATCGCATCTGATGCCCAATCAAGATCAACATTTATCCCTCCATCCCCCCAGTTTTACCGGTTGGTTATTTATGGCTTCAGTTCACAGTATCGCAACTGATGCCCAATCAAGATCAACATTTACATCTAGTCTATTGGCATCTTTTTTTTTATAGCGCAACATTTGCCATTTGGTCCCGACACAAGCCGCATCAATCCAATCAATAAATCGTAGCGAAGATCAAATAGCGGTCAATACAATTGATACTGTCCAGTCCTTGGAATGTACGACAGTTCTTGTCATGGGGATTGGAATATTAATTTAGTTTCTATTATATAGACTGCATGTGTTTGTAGCCTGTACAGGGTAATTCTAAAGGTTAGGTCAAAACTTAAGAAGTGTATCTCGGGTATAACAACTATTGATTAGGAATCCATGCTATCCGAAGTCACCTTGAGTCAGGCGAGGCCATTAAAAGTGAATAAGTCTAATATCATATCTTAAGCATTATTTGCTATTATCCTACTAGCTTAATCTTACATCACATTATAAAAGGCCCCCTAATTTTACCCCAATCCGCAGACGGCATCAGTGTATTTTACACGTTGTTTAAACGAGCCCCATTTTTTGAGCATACAACTGTTCACGGTTGATGCATCAATCCCCAGATGTGGCTCCTTCATTTGCTATAACAGCCATGTTTGGGCTGAACAGAAACCTCATGCTATCGTTGTTTGCAACCACCAAAAGAGGCTCGCTGCGCATGTATGGGTGGTTATTTATCTACCTTATGTAAAAACATTTGGCTGGACACATTTACAGAATCTTTCTACCATTAATTGTCTCTCCTGACTTAGTAGATAGTATAATTCCGGGGGACATGGATTTCTATTCGATAGTTTTTCTAAATTGTCCCTTTAAATGCTCCTTTATTTTGACTTATTTTTGAATAATTCTGTATACTGCTTGTCAAAGTCAGATACAGTCCAATACAAAAGTGTTTTATCTAATTTTTAAATACTAAATTATTGAATAATCTCTCAATCATTGATAGAATATTCCCCAGTCTTTTTTAAAGAGCATCTTTAGTGCATGTTTCATGGATATTTCAGGACCATCACATGGGACCCGTCGAAGATGTATCTGATTTAATTTTATTTTCACTATTATTTTATTTGTCAGTAGTGTTCAACATTTGTTTTAATAGGGCAAGCTGATTTATCTCGCTCACGACCCATTGGAGGGAAGAAGTATTGTGACTGTCCTAAAAATCTAATTGAAGGTATTGATGAAAATTGACGTTGCATGACCCCTTGGACTTGAAGTATTTCTTGCAATGCCATCTGTCTCTGTTACTGGAACTAGAGCTGAAACAATTTTCCGATCAGCTAAAACTTAGTTTCTAGGGTTTTCATAAAGTTACAGAGATGTTTATTTTAGAATTATCTATATAACTTTAAAATTAAGGGCAGTTTACTTAAGGACAAAAATTAAATAAAATCGATTTTTTTTTCTAGTTTTGCTATAAATATTTTGATTACATTTTTATTTAGGCTCTGTTTTAGATCAAAAACAAAATGTCACATCTAACTTTACCATTAAAAAGACTTTTAGGGTGTTTTATATAAGATTAAATTTCCCATTTTGATAATATCTCCGCAACTATATTAGATATGAAATAAATTATTACAGTAAAGTTATAGGACTCTTAAAAATAAACAACTTTTATTAAAAATTATATATTATAAAATCAATATTTTCCGAGCTATAGGCAAATACATATTTATTTATTAAAATAGAGCTTTGGGAAATATGAAGTTGAAAATGCACTGAACGAATAATATGTTTCTGTAACAGAGTTTATCATCTCATGTGTGCTCTTTGATGAAATGCGATGCATTGTTTTCCTATTGTGTTTCTATAACAATGTATATTATATAGTTACACCTATATTAGGAGTTAAAATTATAATTTATATAAACAAGTGAGAAAGTCTGTTTAGTGCATCGCATCATTTATTTCCTATTTGAAAGTATAGTTTTAGCTTCATTACAGCCTTATACTATTGGTTATTATTCGAGACATAGTTTGATTTGGTTGGATTATATTAGTTTAGGTAAAGTTAAGTTATGTTAATTAAAGTAAAATGGCGTCATATGAAGTTGGTATAATGTAGGCTACATTTTAATAGGACTTTTACCTATTCAAGAAACAAGCTTGGTTAAAAATTTAATTTGTTTGCTTTTTTAAAAAAAGCACCGTGTCTTATGTGGCTTGTTGATGATATTATAAGCCTGTACGCCAATTTGATCATATACATATTTTGTGTATTATTTTAGGACACAATTGCTTTTTAGTTTTAAAGGCGTTTGATTATCGTTGATATAAATATAAAATGTTGTTACCTCTCAGTTAAATTAACCAACTCATTTCTACTCCTTAAAATAGTTCATTAATAATCTTGGTACTAAAAGTTCAGATAGAATATTACACTTATCTATTTATTTTAAAATATATATTCACATTAGTATTTATAGACTGTATATTTATACTACATACATTATAGATTATTTATATATATTCATAAATTGAAGGAGGGAAAGGGTTTTACAGTTCAAACAAATAATTTTTGTGGTATTATTTTTCATTTTCTAAGCCATCATTCAAAGTGATCGTGAGTAAAGTAAATGAAAACGTGGGACGTTATGAGAAAAGTAGTTTACTGTACTATATTATATGTTTCATTCTCTCTGGCCTATCTTAATCAAGACATAATATCGCAAGTGGATTGATATTTGCTTTTAAAAATAAAATCTGAGAAGATCCATACTTATTTATAGTTTGAGTTTCTTCCACACTATGAAAAATAGGATTGTTGATATGGTATATAAATGAGAGCAACCAACGTTCCAATAGACAACGCTGGATTGTTCAAGAGTGCGATGCAGATTTTTGATCTCCTGATGCCCCCCCCCCCTCCCTCTATTCACCTTCAACACACCTTTTTTTTATTATTGGATGACAACTTTAACTGATAGCTGCCCATTTTGTAATTGTTGAAACGGTCGCAGGGATCATCGGCATTGATTGACGAGATGATTGGTAGTATTCCGGCTACCCCGATGTCCTCTTCAATATATCGTGACGCACGGTCTTATATACAGTGGTCACGATAAGCTGGTAACATCAAAATCACCCTTCAGGAAGAGGTCCCAGTCCTACGCCAAGCTATCTGGTTCAGCCAATCATCTCATTTAGAGATTTTTGGACCATATGAAACCCTCCATGAAGAGTTTACTGTCTTACGACGCACTATCAGGTCCAGCCAATCATCTTATTTAGAGAATTTGGGACCATATGAAACCCTTCAGGAAGATGTCAAAGCTCTACGACAAATTTTTAGAGTTCCAGCAATTAATCTCATTGAAATATTTTGGAAGTATGTGAAGCAATTCAGGAAGCTGTTACAGTCCTGCGTGTTATCAATCGTCTTCACTCAATAATTTTATTTGAAAGTTATTGGACCATGTGATTCAACACATTCCCAATTTTAGCTAATGGATTGGAAATCATTTATCTCTTTAAACTCAATGAGTTCATATTTTAAGAATTTACATTATATTATCAATGGTTTGCGGCTATTTTGAGAATGGCTTTTGGAATCAGAATAACCTTCTCCGAAAACTCAAGGATTTTATTAAATTTAAGTACTTAATATGTAATGTAAAATAAAGAAATTGAGTGGTATGATACCCTTCAACACTACAATATAACTTAAGAGTTCCTTTCTTAAATACTGCCCTACCTCATATTTTTGTTTGAATCTCCTTTGAGGGCTTCAAATGCAGCCGGGCCATGCAGAGTACGATTGGTTTAAAGTCTGTTTTAGCTAGAAACTCCTAATTGCTTATAGTCCACTCGTGTTAAGAGACTAAATACACTTATATAGCCATTTTTAATCGTTGGGAATGCAAATACTTGTTAAAAAACAACAGAAAGTGTCCTTATACAATGTTATGATCTTGTGCCATGTTTGTTTTGCACCAAAGCATCCAATATACATTCACTGAATGCTGAACTTTTTACTTACTCTCTATCTTACAGGTAGAGAAAGTATGGTGATCGTCAAAAAAATCTAACTCGAGATTTTGATGACTCTTGACGTTTCATGACTCCCTGAATCCGAAAAAGGGGTTTTTGAATTTCCGTCTGTCTGTCTAGAGCCTAAACTATTTTACCGATTGAGCTAAAACTTGATATCTAGGGTTTTAATAGGGCTTCCCCAAGTTGTTTTTGGAATTGGATATCTACCCCTAAAATTAAGGGTAGTTTACTGAAGGGCAAAAAGAGAAAAAGTCGATTTTCTCAAAATTGGCTCTAACGATTCTGATTAAATATCATTTATAAACATTAATAAATATTTCAAACAAAATGGCTACTATCAATATTTCGGCAAAATGGCTTTAAGGGCTCCGGTCTAAGGCGTAAATTAACATTTCTTATAATATCTCTGAAACTATTTGAAATATGAAATTACTTAGCATTACAAATATGTATATATATTTATAATACAAATATTTTATTCGAAACCTATTTTTATAAAATCAAATTACTTTCAAGCTATATGCAATAATATATATTTTTTAACTTTTTGGACATTAAAGTTTAAGTATTGCGACCGTAAAAAAAATCTAACCTGAAATGTTGATGGATGTTGACGTCTCATGACCTCCCCACCTCCCGAACCCTAAAAAATATTCTTTGCAATGCCGTCTGTCTGTGTGTCTATTAAAACTTAAAATTAAGAGTAGTTTTATAAGGGGCGAAAAGAGAAAAATAGGTTTTCTCAAAATCTGCTCCAACGATTTTGATTAAAATTCATATCTAGGCGTTGATTAAGATTATAAATAAACTGGCTATTTTCATTTTCCCATGAAAATGATTTTTAGGGTACTTTACAGAAGCGTTAATTTCCGTATCTCCACAACTATTTGAGATACTAAACAACTTATCATTGCAAAATTGTAGGATTATTAGAAGTAAAAAACTTTTATTTGACATATATTTTTATAAAAGCAAAAGTGTCTGAGATATTTGCAAATATATTAATACAATTTTGTGAGCTTTAGTTGTAAACATATACTACTTAAGTCTTAACGCAATAATTCTCCAATCCCATAGAGTAATTTAATATAAATAAGTATCTAAAAAAAGTATGTTATTTTTCCTTAAACCTCTTAGGAGAAATGTTTGTACAACAGTGATATATCTCCATTTTAGACTCGATAGTCAATATTTACATTTTTTGTTGGTCAAAATGTATAAATGAATAATTGAATATCAATGCGTTGACTTGAATATTTGCAACACCTAATAAAATGTTAAAATTTTAAACGGAAATCGAAATTTTAATACGAAGTGTTGACCCTTGTGGACCCAATATTAATCTTTTTTATTGGTCCAAACATACAAATGAGAACATTAATTCTTTAAAAATAAAAATATAAGATTTAAAACAGAAATGTTGATGAATCTTGACGACAATCTTGCCTTTTTACATTATTCCGTCCAGAAATCTTATGAGTTTATAGAAAATGAGAGAAAGTCTCTGCGGTGCGCCGAACCATTTATTTTTCGTGTAGAGTTTTTTAAATTATTTATATGTAGGTTAATAAATATTGGTAAATTGTATCCTCCCTCTTTATTTTTATTTTTTAACAAACCTTCTGATGAACACATAATCCATATTGTAGGCCTAATCGACTAAAATTTTAGTAGCTCATACTGGCTCTTTCCTGCCGTGCTGCATCCGTGGAATGTGATGTATGTGTGTGTGTGTCTCCATGGATTGACGAAGTGCCGGTCAGTATTTAACCTCTAGTACTGGCACAAATCTATCAGACCGTGTCCACACCAAGTAGGCACAGCTGCGTGCGACATTTGTCCCTCGCCAGTGCTTCAATCACTGCTCTGGCAAGCGCGAGGGCGCATTTATCAATCAAGTAGTTGAAGAGGGGTGAGAGAGGGTGGAGGTTGGCACTCCTCAAGTGACAGTGGACACTGGAAGGCACACACGTGTGTTTGCACGTGTGTTCATGTGTGTGTGTGGTGCGTTTCATGGGAAAATACAGAAAGGAATACAATAAATCCTTGAATGTGTGGAAGAAAAATCAAATAATTATGCGATTCAAATATGTATAAATCTGAGAAGGTTGGGTTCTAATTTAGGCCGTATGTGTTAAATTTTGTTTTTTTCTTAAATGGTTCTCAACTCTCTCAAGCCAAATGCGCGTGTACTTCCTCTAAATTATACTTACTAAAACGCTACTCCATTTGTATAAATAAGTGGGTAACAAGAAATAAATACACATTTTGTCCTTGAAGGACAAAAAGTGTTTGCTTTATTGACTAAAATTCAAATGCATTAATTATTAATTCATTCATTAATTTAACACGAATACGATTTTCGTAAGTGACATTTTTTCTAAGAATAAGTTTAAAGCTATATTATTTGTATCATAATGAGGCCACTATTTTAACTTTCATGTGGTTTACAACGTTGTTATCCAAACATATATTAAAAATATAATTAGTTAAGCAAGAGTAATATGTTAAATAAATATAAAACCACCTATGATTGCATGGATATACTATTGTATAGGAATATGTCTAATTATATCTAGAATATATATATAATTAATATATTACTCTTGCTTAGCTAATTATATTTTATTATAGGCCTATATATGTGTGGATGTATTATATATGGATATATTATTGTCTTGGAATATGTATAATTATATCTAGACTATATATATAAGTGGCTCACACCAATTTAGTGCCTTAAAGCTGTCATCTTTGCTCACTCGTTTGTATGAATAATTTATTCACCACCCATCCGGGATATTCTCATATATATAGTACATTCGTGACTTTAGTTTACTTGGATGACAGCTCATAAAGTTACTAGAAATAGTCACTAATGTATCCCTACGCAACAGTTGACATCTGTCACTTTATATAACGGTGATGAAAACACAATGGTAATGTATGAAATGTGAAAGATAACCACACTAATTTAGGACAATATCATTTATATTTATTTGAGGTCGGGCACAAAGCTTATTTATCGTTTGATTAATTCACAGAACTTTCACAAAAGGTCTAACGAACATAGCATCAAAATGGTGACCGACGAATTTAAACGATGTGATTGAACATGACGGAAACAAGTTCTTTACAATGATGCACCCACTATGCGGATAGAAATATTTTATTCACTTAAATAATTAGAAATACGATAAAATAGTCATAAAATAATTTTATATATATAACAACAACAAGTTTTTTTCTTTTCCGAGTAAATACGGTGCCTGTATTAAAATGTATTAATGTATGCACTATATTATACATCATTCCAAAAAGAATAAGTACTTTTAATTACGTTTAAAATATTGTTTTGGTCCGGATAAAAATAAATTATAAAAATTAATTAAATAATGTAAGAATATTTAAGTTTACGTCTTTTTAAATGTAAAATAAAACATATAATTAAAAAATTTATCATTTCTAACAAAACAGGGATCTTTTACAAGTGCTGGCAACCCAAGACCTAATCATATGATTTTGAACTGTCATCCAGTTAAAAAAAAACTATCTTAAACACACTTTACATGACTGGTATAAGCATGAGGAAGGTAAGATTTTGGAAGAAATATACCAGCATTTGCTTTGATGGATTGTGAGAAATCATTTAGGAAACACTACCTCAAGACCTTAACCTCCCCATCACTGACTAAACCAGACGATACTGATGTCTTTGTCCACCAGTGCGGGATATTGTAACTTTACTAATGATATCGATCAGCCAACACTAGTTTGAGTGTTAAAGTGAGGTGTTTTCCCCCTCCTTTGAAGCACCTGTTGTCGGGAAGGCTCTATCCTCTAAGCATGACGTACGTAGCTCTCTTTCTCTCTTTCTGTTTAGTTTCCGCCCTGGTTAGGCTTGTAGGGCAACACGGCGTTGCCTAGTATGGCAACAAGGACCCAGACGGGCTACACCTCTTTTGTGACTACAAGAAAGTTGTTGTTGGACCAGAATTATATCACAACTGATCGACTACATGAATAGAGAAATTTATTATTTTTAGCAAAGAACCTGTTTCGTCGCTGAGAACAAACTTAAGAACTAAGGCATAAAAATTTGGATGGAGGATGAATTTGCCTTGTATATATATTTGTCATCACGAGGGTGGAAGTGTAGCTAATATTGAATCTATAGTAGTATACTGACATACTAACATATTCTGGTTGTATTCTGAGTGGGAAATAAAGGTATTCCGGACGGTCCCTCGTAGCCAAAATTAAGGATCCCTCACGTGCCTCTTACATTCAAAACAGGCAGTATCATAACATTCCTTTCTTTGTATGTTACATTAGTTCTCTAACCATAATCTATATTGGTATCGATATGAAACAAAAATAAAAAATGGAATAGTAAATTATTTAAATAAATAAGAATGAATAAAATAATAAAATATTATTTCTATAAGAGGTGTTGGAGAGAAGAAGGGGAGAGTGGCTTAACCCCCTAGCTCACACCTTTTTTTTTTTTGCACCGCGTATTAACTACAAGTTTGGGTTGTACGCCTATATACTAATTACACTAATGTGTTGAGAATTAGGAAAGTTTAATCTATAAGAAGTGCACCCGAATTCATTGAGGGAGTGTGAGAAATCATTTAGGAAAAAACCACCCTCAGTGCACCTGACTGAGATCGAACCCTGATCTCCCCATCTTTGGCAGTCTGGTCTATCGCGAATTTCACCCCTCGAGATGACACTGTTTAGGAAGGTTTTGTTTGAATTCCAACCGAAGGCTTCAACTTGGTATTAATCAAGTGGGATACTGATGGCTCGGAGATTACTATAATCAGAAAGTCTCAGTCATTGGTGACTAGGGTGATGATTAATAAACAAAAATAAAGCTCCTCAATGCTGTAATCACTGATGGCTGTCCTTTTTTTTTATCAGTGGCAAGCAGTTACTTTACCTTACGTTGAGTTCACAAATTATTTTTTATACACCACGTCCTTCCACTACCTGTCCGCACTAGATACGTAGCTATACTAATATAACAGGCCTATAGAAGAGAATGGTTGAACCTAAATATAATATACGCTCATTTGCGCGGCATGAAAGTACAATATTATTAAATTAAAATCCCCTTAAAAGAACATCCAACCGAAATTCAAACCCATCCTACTATACCTACACGTGACCAATAATGCGTGTATTATTATTATTATTATTATTATTATTGAACTCTTCCTTCGCCTCTGACAAGACATCTTGTGAATGTGGGGAATGCCAGGCCCCCGCCGTGGTTCGGATTCCACGTTAAACTGTAGGTTCTCCATTTAATTTCACAATCACCCTACCATTACACATTAGCGTAAGTGCGTATAAACCAAACGGGTAGTAAGATGCAGTGCCAATAATAATATTATTATTGAAACATTTCATAGGTTAATTTTTATACAAACCTTTTAGGCTTCATTTTACACATCTTAAAATAGTTTATAATAACCGGACTCGTGGTAAGAGCCCTTGGATGCTATCCTACAGGCCCCGGGTTTGATTCCCGGCTCGCACAGGAGGATTTTTCTCGAAAGGAGACTAATTACCATGTTCATCAGGGTTTGGTTAGTTAGAATAATCATTGGCTTCAGCTCTTAATATTCACCATCACCATCCCCTCATCTCATCGGGACTTGGAAAGAGCCTCCACGGGAAAGGTACGATTAGTATATTCGGGCGTTCCCTGGCCTATGGTACAGTACATTAGTAATGACTCTTTTTCCCACAAAACTGAGCTACAGAATGATGTAGCCTATACATGCCATTATTATAGCTTATTGTCCTGAAATCAACCAATTCATTATACTTTTAAAGGTATTATAGATTCTAGAATATATTCATGGCAAGTAGGCCTGCTATACACTCGTAGTCGTGTAAATTTAACTTAACTCAGCACCAAACTACTATGTAAATACCGCTTTGATCTCTTCCCTGAGGCGTAAACAATCAAACCGCAGCCATGAAGCCAACCTGCTTTAATAATTACAATCTAATAAGGAAATACTGTTTCACGGCGGAATTTTAGAAGTTTTGGGGAAAGTTGTTTCATTCTTCTCCATCGGGCGATACCCGCGCCGCCGTTG
Organism: Timema californicum; assembly: GCA_902141385.1. Lineage (NCBI taxonomy): Eukaryota > Metazoa > Arthropoda > Insecta > Phasmatodea > Timematidae > Timema > Timema californicum. The sequence continues at coordinate 202,579 of CABFOW010000700.1, read as the reverse complement.
ACACAAGTGTTGGTTACAAACGTTTGAAGCCAGAGACAAGGATCTGCCATGAATTATTAAACACACTTTACATCTCTCTCTTTCTCTTTCCTTGGTAGCAATTATAATTTGAACATTAAATCGAAGAGCGAACTAAAATCTGTGCGTAGTTTTCCCGGGCGTGCCTTTTGATTGCCGTAGAAGTGCCTCGGGGGATTGGTTATAGTTCTTAGAAGCGAGTATCTGCAGCTGCGCATGCGCATTACAAGCTCAGGTGTTCTCTTTGGCTTGGTTAATTCGGACGTTACACGGTTGGTTAGTAGGGATTCTCGATTAATGGGCCTTTTGAATATATTCCTTGGTTCGATCTTTATCAAGAGTTCATGTATTGATTGGGGCATAAACGACTATGTACTAACTACGTTAATGTGTTAAGTATTAGTAAGGCTTAAATCGGTGGTCGAATGGTCTAATGCGTCACTCCTCCAACAGACTAAACTACCGGTGACGGGAACATCGGGGCTCGAATCCCATTCGGGTGTACTGAAAGTGGTTTTTCCTTATTGGCTTTTTATTAATTCCTTCTACGCAATTATGGATATACTACCTCTAAAAATTAACCTTCCACATCCCTAACAAATCAACTTATTAATACATATGTGAAAACCCAAACGGGTAGTAGGACGCGGTGCAAAAACACTTTTCTATATGTACACTCACGACTAATCAAACACGCACTTTACAAATGAAAACTAAAAAAAATATTTATTCAATGAAAAGCTTTTAACAGCTAAACTCATCCATTCTGATATATTTTGTATCGATTTACAAATACATGCGTCAGGAGGAATAGCTACCCCCTCCTAACTTAAAACTTTTTAGCTTATTGTTGTGTCTCACCTGGAATGTTTATTTTATAACAATACGAACAAGAGTTAACTGCCTACATTATCTTCTAATTCAATCGTGGAGTTTTGAAAATATAACTATTCAACATAATCACCTAAAAATCATTCAATAATGCCTGAAAATTACTCAAAAGTGCCGCAAAAAAATAAAATACTATCTCAAAATCAAAAATGAGAACAAATACCAGGGGATCATGAACATAATATATGTATCATCCATTTACCTTGTAAGGTAGCAAGATTATCTTGCGTGATTTCACTACGATGCAGCTTTTATATGATAGGGACCTTGTGTAATACTTGAGGCTAAGGCTTCTCCACCTTTCAGGATGAACGAGGTGTAAATATGAGCACTACATGTGCCGTAAATAAATTACATATCATAAAAAAATATTAGCCCTGTTGTTTCCTCATTTCATCTCTACGCTAATTAATAGGAGAAACATCCTTTGGTTTTATTTTTATGTTAATCGCTTGTTTGTTCCACTCACTGATGGATTAACGGCGTTTAATAACTTTTACGAGGTGCTGATGGATAGCGTAAAATGTAGATTAAATGTACCATATTTCATTTTGAACGGGTAAACAATTCTGAAAAACATATCCAAAGGGGTACCCGTCCGGGATTCAAAACATTTGACTTCCTTGTCACCGGTAAACCAAACAAGACGAGCTTGATGTTTAGTTCGTGTTCCCAACGGTGTCGGTCATAAATGAACTAGGTTCATGTATAGCCTTATTCTAAGTTATTAAATTTTTAGCGTAGCCAAATTTTTTATTTTTTTACCAACACAATAATTTATCTACCCGATGGATGCGAGAATGTAGAAATATTGTGATTTTTTAATAATATTTGAAACTTGTCCCAGTACTTTAGTTCATAGTTAGGCAGGCTATATATCCAGGTATCCCTGATTTGACCCCAGGCATTACCTAAAGTATATTATTACATTTGTTTAAGTTCATCACCTACACAGATACTAAAGCTCCTCACAGAAGGGATATCTACTTGGTTGCTAATTTAAAGTTGTTTTTAAAAATTAAGTATGTTTGTAAGTCGTGTGGCTGATTTATCCCTATATTTATCAGCTAAACTTCAAAATATCACCAAACAAAATCTAAACAATAAAAGAAAATTAACACTAAAATAAGTGTTAATTTTTTTTATTCAGCAGAGGGGACTTTGACTGTGGTCGTGATCGCTTGGGCGTCATTCTTCATCGGTCACCCCACACACACTTTGAGAGGCTATAGTTATAATCATATTAAGGTCAGTATTTTGACTTTATAAGGCGGATTGAGACTAGAGATTTAACTAATGCTCACGACTCTGGATATCATCGCTGAGGAAACTGAATGGTTATTATTGGGAAACAGCGTTGTCATTCTATCGTTTTTATGTAGTCAATATCCCCTCAAATATATTAAGATAAGTTTTAGCAACGTTGTTTATTCGAGGTTGCCAGTATCTCCTTCACACCCCCATCACAAAACCTCCCGACATAACCGAGAGCGAGGAGATTTGGCAACAGTTAACTGAAAGAGAGAGCGAAGATAAAGCTTTTCTTCATTAAGACGTGTAGTTCCTTCAGCGGTGATTGTGTGTAGTGTTGAAATCTCTCACGCTTATAAATAATCCCTTTTTCGATTTGTGCCCTTTAATAATTAACCAAACAAACTTGCTCACTTGCCCATATGCCTATCGAATAAAGATATACTGGTTTGATTCCCGTAACGGCTCATCTGATGTAAAAAATAAATAAATTAAAATTCTTTTTTTCTCCAGGAAGTAGAGTTATTTCAACTATGTTATATTCCACTTCCAAAAGTTTTTTTTACTGCAATCCTTTATTTATTTTTTACTTCAATGCCACTTAACTATTACCGTATGTCTTTCCGATGAAGCGTTGCCAAGGCTTGAGATTGTTAAGGCACTGACCTGTTCATTCAACCATATTGATGACAGAAACTGCACTTTTAACTGTAACTTCTTTCAAAATTTGTGGGGGGAAAAGAAGAAAAATAGATTCATTCACAACGATAAAGTAGCCTACTCTTATTATTTCAGGAAAATGTTTGAGTATCAATTTTTTATTTTCTTATTTATCGCGTCTTACTACCTCTTCAGGTTATACGTACTAATTATGGTAATGAATTAAGGGATGAGGAATGTTATATTGATAGTAAATGAGCTAAGGATTAGAAAGGCTAATTTGAAGTGGAATAAGTGTACCCGCATTTGCGTTGAGATATAGTGGAAAACCATTTAGGAAAATCACCCTCAGTACACTCGACCGGGGTTGAACCCCAATTTACACGTCATCGGCAGTCTAGTTTATTGCAACAGTGATGCCTTACACCATGCAGCCACCGAAGCGGGTTAAATAGTTGAACTAACTATAATCTTAAATTCGTATAATTTATCCGGTGACATTAAATAATTACATTGAATACAATAATACTATCTGCAAGTGTGTTATTAATTACTTTGTTCTATGATTTAGAGAGCTTTAAATTATTAAAGTAAATATAAGTATGTTTTTATCACTCGTAATTTCGTGTGTCTTACTACTTTGTCGGCCTCTCCCCATATTTGGACTAAGTAATGGGGTTTGGATGAGGTATATCAAATTTAGAATAAATGTTCCCACATTTGCGGGGTGATAAATTGGAAAACCATTAATAGTTTACCACCTTAATACATCCGTCCAGAATTAAAATTTTGAACAACCCATCACCTCCAGTTCAGACAAGATGAGACACACATCTTTTTCCGCGTGGCCACTGATGTGAGTACCCTTTTAAATAATATAAAGGCATCTTGGATCTCTGCCTATTTTTTTTTACCAAACTTATTACTGATAGATTTACTGGAACAACATAGGTGGTAACCCGCTTCGGTGGCCTCATGGTCTAAGGGACTACTCTCGCAATGGACTAGAATGTTTAAAGGTTCAAATCTCTGTCGGGTGTTCTGAAGGTTCTTTTTATCAAATAGTTTTACACTCTTCGCCCACGCAAATGCGGGTACACTTCCTATAAATATAACCTTCTTAATCGCTGAAACCATTAGTGTAATTAATATATAAACGTATAGCCCGAATGGTTAGTAAGACTAGGTGCAAAAAAAACCCAATAAGGGATTCAATTTTAAATGAAATTGGTGATTGTTCAATACGCAACCGGAAGTAAAATACCAGTTTGTATGTTTGAATGCTTTGTGTGCGTAAATTGTGATCGATCTTGCAGCGTGTTATATTTTTCTAATTGTGCATGTCAGGTGTGATTGGCCTCCATTTTTAAAGTTCCTTAGGGTAGCCTTCATCCCACCCCTCTTTTATACCCAAATCAGAGATGGGAGCAACGTCCCTCTATTTAGAGACATCTCAAAGATGGCTGCTTTGCCCTTCTAAACAAACAAATGAATGGCACAACGCTGGTACGCCATGTTATCTGCCCCTCTACCCCCTCCACCTCGTCTTCCCATCCAAGAACTTGCGTTGTCTTGCTGTCTGTCTCGTGTTGAGGAGGAACCAGTTCTGGTTGAATTAATGAGCGCAAGCAGTGACGTCACAGGAACATCCGGTGACCTCGCCTCGTGTGGCTTCAGGAGCCACGCAGTCTGCGGAGGAAAAGCTCCAACATGACGGGTTGTGGTCAGATTCACCGCCGCTTCTTATGGCGTCTCTCATTAAAATACACGCCACTGTCAAGTCTTTGGGACGTAGCTTCAATTACAACCAATCTCCCGCCTTTTAATTCAATTAGAGCTAGCATGTTGTTGTTCATTACAACTCATGGGGGGAGGGGTTACAGCTTCTTTTGAGTTATCTTATCACATTAACTTAACAATGGGAGGATTAATCTTATTTAATTCCTTTGATTGCAGTCAAGGAAGTAGGGGCTCAGCACCAACTGCTACGGTTTCCAGTGGCCTGTAGTGTTGCAAGAGTAAGAAGAATTAGATTAAATTGCATCTGTGAAAGTTTTCATTGCTCAGTAGAACACTCATTGGCCAGGTATCAACGGAAACACATTTAAATGTAGGGCAGATCCCCTTTATGATTGGTCTTATGGGTGAAGTTGGAGATAACATATCACAGGTAAAGTTTAAAATAACTTTTATTTCCCACCAACACTCTTCACTACGCGATTGATAATTCCCAAAGTTGGGTTGTCTTATTTGAGTTATTAAACGTGAACTTTTTGAACCGACTGATTATATCAGTACACGAGAATTTATATGAACGAGAGCGAAAGCGTATAATAATTTTGCCAGGAGAGGGTTATTTCGCATACCTTCCAGGGTTATTTTACATGCCACGATCAACATGGGACTGACGGCTTTACTTCCCCTCCGAAGGAAGTTGTGCTACGGATTTGTATCACTCAAGAAAAATTCGTTGACCCCGGCTGGATTTGAATCCAAGAACATCGGGTCCTTAGGTGAGCACTTTATCCCAAGACCACTAAAATTGACACTCAATGTTGATTTTTATATCTGTGTTCTTCAGATAATGTAATGAAGAGTGCCCATATTAAGGAAATGCACCAGCATTGAGGAAAATACGCATAGTGGATATATCACTCCCTGATGCAGATAGTTGGAAACTAGCTCCATCCTTCCTTCAGTTATATATTTCCGACATGCTGAATGATCACCTAAGAATGTCATGTGCTCATTGAATAAGTTATTTCCCACGCAAAAAACACTTTCTTCTCCCGAATCGTCGCCGATCCAGTTGAAATGCACCTGGCATAAGGTACCCATGAAGCACAACCACTGGGTTGGAGGGAGGGTGGCAGGGAGGTAGTTTATATAAACAAATTGTGACATGGGACATGGAACGTAAAAACCGTACCAAACTTCAGGCTATTTGTGGAACCTTTCATAAGCACGAAATATCGAAACCATTAAATTATTCCGATTAGTTCATAACAAAACAATGAACATATTATAATACGAAGCTTTTCTTAATGTGGTTTGTTTTCCCTCGAAACGTATCAAAGCTTTTAGTCTTATGATCTTTGTTTCCAACCCAGACACCACGCCACACCAGTGGTCACATGGTCTAGGCCGTGAAAGTCTCAATAGACCGGCTTGATGGGGACGGGGGGATTAAAGTTTTAGTCTCGGTCAAGTGCATTGAGGGTGGTTTTCCCATAGTATTTAATTAAGTAGCCTTCCCATTTTCTCCTCTGCGAAAATACGACTGTACATTCTTTAAAATAATCTCTACATTAGGTTAAGGATTTTAGTATTATTAAGTTGAATGTAATAGTATTTTTTAAATCAAGTGTAATTTCATTAAATGGATCCAGGGTAAGTAGAAGATTGAGTGTGGTCTATGATATGTTAATATCCTTCAGTACACTAGATATCATCGCTGAGGTAACTGCATGGTTACTATTTGGTAAAGGCTTTGATTGGTCAAATGGTGGATCAAATGAGCGAGAACACAATATAACAGACAAGCTTTCCTTACCCTGACAACACTCCACTTCACGCCACAAAAAATGAGGCCACTAGACTACCTCGGTGGCTAAAATTACTGTCGACCGATGTTTGTTTAAGTGGTAAAATGGGTGTCAATACATGTTTGTTGAAGTAGTCAAATGGATATAGATTCACGTCTGTTGAAGTAGTCAAATTCATCAGCGGTAAATTCAAGTATGAAAAAAACAATATTAAACAATGCTTGTTGAAGAGAGGGTCACTATACAAATATCATTTGGTTTTGAGTAAATTTTATTCATACTACTTAAATAAATAACTTAGGCCCTACTTTCGAAAAATACCTTTTATATCTAGGTTTTAGTTTTAAGAATAAGTTTTCTAGAGCTAAGATTTTCTCGTGAAATATATGTTATGATGAGAACTACTCTGTAAGACCCTAGCTACCCTATGATGCCCTAACTACGCTATAGTACCCTGGATATTTCAGTTGTTCTCATTGGTGCGATCAGCCAAAGATCCCGAGCTCGATTCCCATAGCCAGGCGTCATTTTTCAATTTATTCAAATATGAATCAGATATTGTTGATTTCCGTAGTAATTATAGTTTTTCATTTCCCATACTTCACCTTTCATACACACTTAATTGTATATCATTACTTTCTTACATACACTACAATATTATGCTATTGTCACAAAATAAAGTGTTTTTGGTATTTCAATAATTAATATTATAACATTATTCTCGTGGCATTTACTGTCCGAGTAGGTTAGCCCGCACTTACCCTTATCATATTCAGCTTAGAAAATATTCTCGATTCTAGTTTTTCCCCATTTTCATCAAAAATAAAGTAACTTAGGTAGAATAGTTTCCTGAGGATTTAAATTGTTGAGATTTTTCAGTAGAATACATTAGTTAAAGTTTAAATAAGATATCTTTATTAATACATCATTTTTAAGAAGTCTGATAAATTAAATCCGAAAGGAAAGCGCACACTGCGGTATAGGCTCGCTTCGGCTCGCGACGGACGGCAAATTATTGTAAGGAAAGATTATTTTCCGTTGCGTCGCGTGCCGATGCATGCTGCTCAAATGTGCACCACCTTTAGGTTCTAGCCTTATTGGCTGTTGGACTTCGGTTGTATTCGGGTATGCCCGATACTCCTCGTCAGTCCTGCCATAAACATAATGGCTGGTCAGTGTCAGATAATGGATATTGAAGTAAAGCAAATGCGTTACGGTATAGTTTGAGAACTACTAATAAATAAATAAATAAACAAGAAAATAATGAGTGTAAATACTCGCCTCTGTGGCCGCACGGTTTAACGCACTGCTCTCACAGTAGACTAGGCTGACGAAGACGAGGAGATTGGGTTTCGAGATTGAGGTTCGAGACCAGCCGGGTGCACTGAGGATACTTTTTCCTACATTGTTTTCTACTTTACTTCCACACAAATGTGGGTGCACTTCATCTCACTTAAACCTTTCTAATCCCTATACAACTAGTGTAATTAGTACATGGGCATATAACCCTGACGGGTAGTAAGGCGTGATGCTAAAATAATATATGTGTATATATATATATACACACATATATATATATATATATATATACACACACATATATATATATATATATATATATATATATATATATAATGGATGTAAATATATCCTTGTAATAAGAGATAAATAAAATATTTCTGTATTGTTTCGCATATAAATTTCCCACACCAAGTTGCTACGATCTTGTTAATCAAATATTAAACTCAATCTTGAAATAAGATAATTCCACCCACCTCAGTGGCGTAGTTAGCTAACGCGCCAGTCGTGTTGAGTTAGACTGCCAAGGACGGTGAGTTCTAGGTTCGAATCTAAATTCGGTGAGCTAGGGGTGTTTTTTTCTAAATGGTTTTCCACTCTCCTTCCACGTAAATGTGGGTTCATTCCTTCTAAATTCAACCTTCCTAATCCCTAAACCATTGGTGTAATTAATACCTAAGCGTATAACCCAAAAGGGTAGTAAGACGCGGTGCTAAATAATAAATAAATAATTTCATCTATCACTTATGGACTCATCTCAAATGAATTAGTATTGAGTAATGTATTACAATATATCTCTGACATTATGAAATAGTAAAAACACTTTATCAGCGTGTTTTAATACCCGTTCAAATTATAAACTTATGCACTAATTAAGCTATTGGTTTTAGTGATGAGTAAATTATATTTATATGAAGTATATCCTGATCTGTTTGGAGGCATAGTGTAAAACCATTTTGGAAATAAGCACCCTCGATATTTGAACCTTGATCTCTCCGTCATCGGCAGTTTAGTATACTGCAGGAGTAGCGCCTTAAACCATGTGGCCACTGAAGGAGGTGGTATAAAAGTTATATGAATGATTTTGGCATGTGTATATACAACTATCTGAATAACGTTTTCGGGACTTTTTGCATTTTATAAAATAAAACCTTTAGGGAAACTTTGCAAACTGAATTTAAAAAAATAGTGTGACACAATCACACAAACTTTCTCATGTTGTGTATTATAACTTTTAAAACAATTTTTTTGTATAGGTGTTCATTCAACTATCCTCAAGTATGTTTTTCTCATAAAACAAACATCATCTTGATAAACACAATAATTATTCTCTATATATAAATTTTAGATAGAATTTTTCAAATATTTTTGACAAATTTCAAATTTTCCATAACAAGCTAACTATGAACACAATCCTAAAATTATGTTTAATTTGTAAGAATACAAACGTATTCTTATTTATCATTTTTAAAAAACTATTCCCAGTTGACAATTTTGAAATTAATCTTCAAAATTAATTCCAAGACATCCCAAACTTTCCCTAATTTGTTTGTTAATAAACCACCCTTGAAACAACTTTTTTTAGAAAAATAAATATACAGTATTATTGTTCATGTATAATAGTCCACCAATTTTGAACATACAAATATTCAAATTTTAAAAACTTGGTCATCTGTGGACTACAATAAAATGAAACTAATATTAAATATAACTATTTCTACTGTAAAAGAACTCAACAGATATTAATTTTGAACGAAATCCCTAGAGCCATTTTTTTTAAATATTAAAATTCTTAAAAACAATCATCAGTAAACTAACTTTAAATAAATTTTCTTCTAAGGAAAAAAGTATGCAGCTTATTGAGCATGTAAAACACGCCCCAGATATACATTTTAAACAAAATCACCAAAGCCATTTTCCAAAAAAAAATATTTAAAAATTTTGACAATCATTACCATTAAGCTAAACTGTCATGACCATAGTGGCATTAGATGAGAAACGTTTTAAATTAAGAGAGAATGTGTCATTAAACTCCAGGGCAACTGCAAAAACACTTATCTTTTCTCGCGTCCCCTGCATCCCCACCTTAAGTAAAGAGAGTATCATTTTTATTTGAAGTCTACGTTAGGTATCTTGTCATGCTGACAGCTATATGGTGAAAATTCATATGTATGAATATTCATGAATTTACAAAATATCGATATTATTCGACACAAATACCTAAAACTGACTAAACAATTATTTAAAGCATGAAACTATTAACTATGAATACAAAATTACTAATGACTTATAAAATAATTATTTCTACAATCAAGGGGTCATGAACCGAGATGGTGTGTTAATGAGCACCGTACGGGGTGTAGTAAATAAAATGACGTTTTATCAAATTAGGGCTCTGATTATAATGCACTACCTTAGAGATTCAACGCCAAGATGCCAGTCCATCACTTCTTAGTGGCTATATGTTCGAACTCCAGTAAGAACCTTCAAATAAAGACTTTACTTATCAGACACGATACTACACTTTAAGAATCAAATATAGTCAGGAAGTTCCAGGCGCAAATAATACAGGCCTACCTGTAAACAAAAACAAATAGAATATTTCGTTGAGAATGCACGTAAGGTGTAAGCCATAACAGCAGATTTCTCCTTTGTTAACAAGTCATAGCGGCACGTGATGATCGGAGGACCTATAGGCGCGTGTGTGGATTGATTCGTCCTGCTTTCCCCATTGCACGCACGTCCCATCGTTGGCGAAATAATACTTCCTGTACTCGTGCTTGTTGTGGGGGGGGGGGCTTAGGATTAAAAGGGATAAATTCACTATTCTACTTACTGGTTAAAATAAATAAAGCCACTCTCGCGTCACGTGTTCTAAAACGTGAGGCTCAATTTACTGGATTTCCATTTACCTGGTCCCAGTACCCCACCCGTTAATTTATCACTGTTAGAGGGCAAACCCCAGGTTCACAATTAATAATTAATATATCAGGTTATACTGAGAATCTAACCCAGTATAATTATATCACCAGGAAGTAGAGACAACTTTATCTGATGGTTTAAAATTATATATATTTATTTTTAGCACCAAGTTCTACTACAAGTGTTGGCTGTGCGCATATGTACTTTATACTCTAATCAGTTAGGATGAGGAAGATCAAATTTATTGTAAGTGTTCCTGTATTTGCGTGGAGGGAGAATGGAAAACAATTTAGGAAAAAACCTCACTATACCCGACCGGGAATCGAACCCCAAACTCCTTGTCATCAGCAGGCTAGTCTATTGCTGGAGTGACGCCTCAGAACATGTGGCCACCGACGCAGGTTCAATAACTGTTGAGATTATTATGTGTCCAAAATTAGATTGGATGTATCGTCTTTCATATTGATTTGATTTATTTAGGTCAAACACATTTTTTTATATAAAACTGTAAAATTACTGACTTTAAATCATGATCCCTTCAATCCATACCCCCTTACCCCTCCTAAATACTGTACAGCTACCAAAACCCAAACTATATAAACAACAAACCAAAGTTGAACACTAAGAGTGGAAATCTGATGAATCTAGTGTTCAGCGAGGCGAGCTATTGCTATGTTTTCCTATTAGTAAACATGAGACAGGTAGAGAGATGTTTCCCACGCGCTGACAGGTTCATAACGATCCTCTCCCACACTTCTACCAAATAGGAGGAGGTTTATACAGTCCACACAGAGCCAGTGCTGCCGCCACGTGGGTAGGGCACGTATCATTGCTTTGTTGTCTTCTGTCGGGAACATTGCGACACTGCAGTGGGTAGGCACTTAACCCCGTTCTCCATTAACAACAACAACAAAAATTCTAACAATTGTGAGCAGAAAGGTAGGGCTACTTGTGAAGCCATTTCTTTAAATAATTTAATATATATATTTTTATCCAGGAACTTTTTAAATTATGCGTTTCAACAGATGAACTTTTTCAAATTTAATTCGATCAGGTGTTGAGCTAGACCACCGACGATGGGTAGATTGAGGTTCAAATCTCGGTAGGGTGAACTGGGGTGGTTTTTCCTAAATGGTTTTCCACTCTCCATCCACGCAAATGCGGGTTCACTTCCTCTAAATTCAACATCCTCAATTCCCAATCCATTAGCGTAATTAGTACTTAAGCGTATAATCCGAAGGAGTAGTAAAACGTGGTGCTAAATAATAATAATAAATTCTAGCAGCCTACGCGAGATTCGGTGGACACGTGGTTTTACATTTCAAGCTTGTTAATTCTGGTTTGATGTTGACGAGGAGGTCGGTCTGTTAAAGCACACCTTGAGGAACATAACGATGCAAAATTATTTTTGGATCATTCATTTGTGTTCCGTTTGTGCTCATATGATCCTGGACATAAATATGTATGATCAAATGTATACATTTCTTAGAACTTTTAGTATTAATTAAACTTGAGTTCAGTTCAACCAACCATTGAAAAATAAAATAAAATATAAATATAAATTTCTATCATTTAATTGTTCTCTATATGTTCTTTTATGTGCCCGAATAATGCATATAATGTATATGTGTATTTCAAAATAAGGCAGGCTAACCCGAGCTCATGTTTCTCCTCCACATTAAATGTTCTTTAGATTATTTAATTTTACAGCACAAACGTTTATATGCAGGCACATATGAGCACAAACGGAGTACAATTGATTGGTACAGACAGTATTATTTTTTACATTGATTTTTCCATATGTGGTGTGTCAGCTAGAACTCAAATTTCAAACGTTGTCTAATAACCGATATTTTACAGAACATGTTTCCATTTTCATGTTTGGGCATATTAGAACACAAACGAATGGTATCGACAAAGTTTTATTACATGTTGTTTAAACTTATGTTTTCTACATGTTAAGGAGTAGGGAGAGCTTAAGATAACCCTCCACATTAAATATCCTCTAGAATGCCTAGCTCGGAAATAATAAAAGAAGACATTGTAGATTCTTGGCAACAATAAAAGAAAGGGTATTATATTTAGTTTGCTTTTGGCAGTATTTACATACAAAGATGGCCACTGTATACTAAAGCCCCAGCCCCCCCCCCCTCCCTTCAGGCCCCCTACACCAGCAGATTCCTGTGTAAGATCCACTGCTAAGATCTTAGAGACTCCATCAGACTCAGAAAAACTTGACTGCAGATGATAAAACTTAACCCTAATAACTTTAATAAATGTACGTAAAGTGTCATATATTAATTTTAGAAAGCATAGTGTAGGATCAAATATAAAGAGTAGTGGATGGCTAGAGAATCACTATTTCTTTACTCTTTACCACCTTGAACTAAAATTTTTATTCTTTTTTTTAAATCAAAACTGCTTCAAGTTGGTTTCTTCATCTCTAGCGGGTTCTTGAAAGACTAAGGCGATAATTAACAGTTTAGAGAGAAAAAAAACTCCGCCCCGACTTGAATAGAAAACATTCTGCCCACCTCTCGTTGGAATATCAGCAGCAAGCATGATTGCCTGTTGCATCACGGACATAACAGGTTGAGAAGTGTTGTGATACGACGTCACGTGGGGACGAGCAAGATTCGTCTATTAAGAAGTCAGGTAACGAATTGAAGAGTGTTTAAAATTAGAAATATTTAAACAGTAAGTGGTAAGGATTGTCTTAATACTATATAATAATGATGATAGTAGTAATAATAATCGACATTAATGGCGAAGTTAAAACTACATATCGCCTTTTCTTACACTTGATCAAAAATTATAATTGTACCGAATAGCATTAGTGACCCATTTTGCAATTGCAGTCAGCTTACCCGCCTCTGTTACTGAGATGTGTAAAAAAGGAGGGTCACTCAGATACAAAGGTTAATCAGGTAGCAAGAAAGTCGTCTTTTGAGCGCGTTTGGGACTGGTCGTGTTGGACAAAAGCAGCTGTGAACACAGAAACTAAGTGCCATGTGAAAATTACGTGTACGTATTGATATGCAATAGTTGTACTAATATTTATATCCTTAAGTGTAAAAATATATAATTTGTAGATATTAAAATATGCTACACAATTAAAATAGAATCCAAACAAATCACACACATAAAAAACACACATGAATAATGACAACAAAAAACTAAAGCTAAATAAAGATATATTACGTAACACTGAAGTACAGTAAAATATTGTTATGTTTATATAAAAAGAGTTGTATTGAGCTTATACAAAGATTACGCTATCATACACACACGCGCGCACACACACACACACACACACACACACACACAAGAAAGTGTAATCACCTCTCACATTTATCGATCTCGCAACTGAGCTCCCCCACGCAGATTATTTGAGAGATCTACCTCAAAACCATTAAATTGTAATTTTCTTTATATCGTAGGTTAAGGTATTCCATCAACGATAAGCTGAAACGGTGAATGAATTTTAGTAGCTGATTGGAATTATGAAGAGAAATAAATAAAGTTGAGTTTTCTTGTGAACGAGTATTGAAATTATTATTATTATTATTATTATTATTATTATTATTATTATTATTATTATTATTATTATTATAGTTGAATGAGCGTATACGTGAAATAAGTTACTGTGGGGATTTGGAATTCAACAATTTCTTTAAGATGGCTATCAAGTGTAGAGTTCATCTTTCTTTTAATCGTAGCTAAGTTTCTCTCTTGACTTATAGTGTGGCTAAATATGATCACGCGATTGGAGGTCAATTAATATAAATCCAACACATGCGTATATAGACTGTTCTTACCTAGTCATTGTCCTTGCAACTGACAGGACCAACAATTACTGCTAGAGACTGAAATGACGTCACGATGGCCCTTTATCATTTATCCTAAAAGATAATCATCTTACCTTGACAGATTACAGCACGGCCCTATCTTATAATCTGCACCATAGTGTAGCTTGACAAAATAAACTTGATATTTATCTTGATATCAGTACATGGTATGTATATTATGGTAAAGATTTCTAACTACATGAACAGACGATCAGCATGTTAGGTCAGAGTATGTTGATGTATATTCTCGTTAGTGGCACTACCTACTAGAAGATTTCGAAGCTATTTTGCGAAGCGGGTTGCATCTTAACTTGACGCACCTAAGTAATCTAGGCATTATCACACTTAGACACCATTGTACAAAATATAAATAAAGATAATAAAATGAACAGTTCACCCTGTGTAGACTCTTCTTTTATTGCTGATAGCGATTATCCTCTTCCTCTGACGAGTTTACACACAAACTATACTATTTTCTCCTTGAAAACATTGACTATCTTTTTAAAATTAGCGTTTTCTTGTTTCCTCTTCTAGATAAACATACGTTTCACCAAACTATTGTTTTTATTCTGCATTCTAGCAGGAAGACTCGTACAGGCAAATTTCATGATTAATTTCAAAGAGTATTTATAAAAAAAAATACCCGCTTCGGTGGCGTAATTGGCTAACGCGCCAGTCGTGTTGAGCTCGACTGCTGAGGACGGGGAGATCGAGGTTCGAATCACGGTCGAGTGAACTGGGAAGGGTTTTCCCTAAATGGTTTTCCACTCTCCCTCCACGCAAATGCGGGTTCACTTCCTCTAATTCAACCTTTCCAATTCCTAATCAATTAGCGTAATAAGTACTAAAAGCGTATAGCCCGAACGGGTAGTAAGACGCGTTGCTAGATAATAATAATAATATAAAAAATGCATTTACAAAAAAACTACTTCAAGATAAAAAAATAATTTGGTGACTCGGTAAGACTATTTTTAGAATTATTTAAGAATGTATGGTTTTTGTTTCACATTATATCTTTAAAACACGCTGAATAAAAGACAAATTCAAAAACACAGGAAAATCTTATCTTGACCTTTCTTGACGTCACAGGTAGGCAACGTCGTTAAAGAAGCAAAACACGTTTCCTATGAGTAGGTAGCCTATACACAGGAGGTTTCATACGTCTCCGTTCATTGGAAAACTTGTCCCTTTACCCACAAACCATTCACTTTAAAAAAATGCTCTATTTTCCGGGGACGTGTCTTCTGTTGAATTACTCTGCAACCTTGGGACAGATAGATTCCCGACCCATCCAGGAGAATGATCTCCACACGCTCTTCTTTAGACAAAGGCATTTCAGAACGGCAGCTATATATCTGTATACAGGCCTATTCCTTGTGTATGGAGACTTTTGAATCACCCTGTATTCTTAAATAATTTGACCAAACAAGATACAAATGATTAATGCTCTATGCTTATGATTCTCACATATTTTCATTAAGGCTACTAAATAAGTGAATAACTAAACCCATACACTGGCATGAGAACATACCATCACGAAACCAAATTAAAAAACTTACTCTGAGAGCAGTATCACATATACCGTCAGGTTATTCGAGTGCGTTTACCCAGACTTTACATATTATGAACCGGGTGGCTATATGGCCCTACTAAAAAGAGGTACAGCCTCAGTCACGGAAGGTGGCCTGCTCACAAGAAGATTAATTGCACCGAAGGGCCATTCTTCCTTTATAATTTAAACTGTACCTGTACACACGAACTAATACTGAGGCATCACTACAATGCCAATTAATTTGTTTAAGGATGAGGAGAGAATCTTTGATACTTTGTATTAAGGAAATGTATTAAATAAACTTTAACTAATACAAAACAATAGGCTTATTTATTTTAATTCACAACATTTATTCTTAAAGCCTTTAATTCAATTTAAAGGGAAAGCCAAAGGTAAAGATACCTTCTTCAAACTTGCTGAGAATCGATTTTGGGGCCCTTAGTTTAGTGTACGGATGTGCTATCGATGTAAAAATAATGTTGAAAATGGAAAATGGAAAAATATTCCCAATGTATCCAACTGGGATTTGTAGTGCAGCCTCCCCTTTAACAATGGCCAAATTCAATCAGGCCCGTATTTAGGATTTATGTTCGGGAGGTGGGAGAAGTGAGAGTACAAACAAAATAAATTGTACGACAAACTTTCTCATATTGTGTATTATATCTTCGAAGAAAATGTTCAAAAATAGGTTTAAATTTATCAACCCTTTAATAAGTTTTATACATAAAAAATAACACATCATCTTATTAATCGCAATCACTCTTTATATATAATCTGTAAACCAAATTGTTCAAATATATTTAACAAAATTCAAATTTTCAAAAATTATTTGTTAACTAACTACTGTAAAATTATTTATTTGTAAAAATAAAAAAGTCTTATTATTTAACATTAAAAACCATTCACAAACTCCCACCAGTGAAATTTTATATCGTTTGTTTAAGTAAACTAACCTTAGATTAATTTATTTTAGGTAAATAATGATACATTATTATTAATATATAAAATATTTCCCTGGCACCAATTTTGAACCAGATCTCTAAAAATACATTTTTAAAAATTATAAATTAAAAAAAAATTAAAAATACCCTTAACCAAAATTTCTCCCAAAACAAGTACACAACTTTATTTATCATGTCCATGTCAGACACACCCAAGATTATATTTTTTATAAATCTTTATAGCCATTTTCAAAATAATTCATATTTCCGACACTCCTCATTAAAGGCACTTAGTCGAATATTTAACCAAAACAAAGTATACAGGATTATTTGTCATGTCAAACATTCCCAAGATACTCATTTGGAACAACATCGTTAGGACTATTTTCAAATATTCAAATGTTTGAAAAATCAGTTAACAGTAAACTACCCATAAATGATTTTTTTACCCCAAAAACAACTAAAAACTTATTGGTCATGTCAACTACTACAAAGATAACAATTTGGAACCAAATACTTAGAGTTATTTGTAAAAGATTTCAATTTTTTGAAAACGCAGTCATAAGTACTTCAACGAATTTCGGTCCAAATCCAACTATATAAAGATATTTGTCATGTCAAACAAATCCTAGATATGCATTTTAAACAAAATCATTAGAGCAAATTTTGAGAAATTTAGAATTCAAAAAAATTACTTATTGGTTGACTACCCTTAATTGAAGGGCTATGGTGAAAAGGAAAAAAACCTATTTTGTGGTATAACCCTATAATCTTTTATATAAAGTTTACACAAATTCGATCAAAGAGTTTTAGATCCGTGACCAGGTAAAGATAGACCAACATAGGTACGGACAGAATTGTAAAATCTACATTTTTGGGATTGTGTTCACATAAAACGTAAAAATTTATAATAATCGAGAGATCGATTTTTTCCACGATCATAATACTTTCTCTTGATTTAACAAAGTAAAATTATTCAAATATGCAAATTTACAGCAAAATAATTAATATTAAATTCCAATATCTTATTATGCAAAAAAAATACAAAAAATGTTATCATGGCAAGGATGTGTGATAACAGTAGTGGTTAAAATGACTATTTCAGCCCCCTTTCTCTCATAAGAATAGAATTGTTCCTCCTCACTGTGAATTTGGGTCACTTTCTCTCACGTTGATCCTTCTCATAGAGCAGTCGGATCACTCTTCTCATAAGGATAGCATTGATCAGTGGCAGATCGAGGAATATTGTTTTGGAGGTTGACAATTCTTTCGAGCTATATCATTGATCCTCCTCATTGCGGAGTTTGGTCACTTTCTCACACATTGTTCGTTTTCACAAGGAAGGTGGGTACACCTAGAAATAAAATCAATAAATATGGTAAAGAGTGTACATGTAACACATGCATTATTGTCTTAATCCTTTAATACATCGCTATTTACCATATTTATTGATTTTATTTCTACCATTTGGAGGTGAAATAATTGTGCACACACATATCTTGTCACTCGCAGACAAATAGTGTTTATAATTTTATATAAGGGCTTTAACTTATTTATCAGTATACGAAGGCTGTTGTCAAATCTTTGTGCTCTGGTGTGAATTTTGTCTTCCACATCTAGTGGAGTAATAATGAATAACTGTCAAGTCAACTATAATTAGGATTTGATCAATTTGTTTTCATACTAGACGCTCTATAATTAAGATTTTATTTATTTCTTTTCATACAACACGCTTCCCATGTTAGAACTGTTCAAAATATTTTACCAAGCTTACCAACCTGGCACGTCATATACGTTTACAACATGGGGGTCGACTTAAAAAGTGTGAGTATGGACAAGATTTTAATAGTAGTGATAACTTACAGCGACATGTTTCCTCGCATAGTCGGGAGGTGAAGTCGTTTGAGTGTGGTAAATGCGGTAAAATATTTTCACAGCGGGTTAATCTATTACGAAAAAATCTAAAGAAATTTACTGCAACAGGAGTAACTTTACTGGGGAATGTTGCGGATGTTTCAAAGTCAAGAGAGAAGGAA
Organism: Timema californicum; assembly: GCA_902141385.1. NCBI lineage: Eukaryota > Metazoa > Arthropoda > Insecta > Phasmatodea > Timematidae > Timema > Timema californicum. The sequence goes on along the minus strand of CABFOW010000700.1, from coordinate 183,616 downwards.
TCTATTGAGAATCTTAATGTCCATGAAATTTACGACCCCTGTAATTTTTCGGAAGCTTTGAATGGTACAGTCAAAATCCTCAAGATCTCTCCCTCGAAAGACTCGCTATTTCTAGTCTTTATCAACGAGATTTAAAAAAAGTTGGGAGTGACGCTTCCAACAACTTAATGTAATGGGTAATCTTAAATGGTATACATCTGCCTGTGTAGAGTACTCTCGTTTTGATGGGGAGGGAGGGGAAATAATCACCCCTTACTTTCGCAGTAAGTGTATCGTCACTATTAAGTCCTGACGCATTAAAATCACAGATTGAGGGTGCATGCACTTACATGATTGAAGCAGCTTCTTCTTTCTACCACAAGGGAAGTTGTTGGACTGAGGACCATGTGAAATACTTAGAACTTAAACTAGCTAAATATAATCCTTTGGCTGCTTCCAGCCATAGTCCATTACCAGAAGAGTTAATAAATAAGCTTGCCCTAATTATTAATATATGAAATTCTGGCAGTAAATATTTTATTTGGTCTTTGCTAGCATTTATATATCCAGCTGACAAAAACGCTAATCGAGTGAATAAGTATATATCACTGGAAGGTAAAATAAATATCTTGAATATCCTGTGCAAATACCGAACATAGCTATGTTTGAAAAACAAAAAAAGTATATATTAATGTGTATGGCTACCAAAGGTAAATATTCCCTTTAAGGATAACTAAGATTAGTCGTTAAAATCACGGGAATTTGTTGTTTCTTGAAAATGTGGATGGGGGATATTATTGACTTATTAAGAACTTTAGCAGATTTCTAAGCTCACTGATCAGACACAGTGGTGAATCATACATACTATTGCAAATATTGCTTGCGTAGATTTTCTAAGGAAAATCTCAGGTATGAGCATATTGAGCGGTGTTCTGATTTCGATGCTCAGAAGATACAGATTCCCAAGAAAGAGGATAAAATATTGAAATTTTTAACATATAGACATTTGCTAAAAATCCCGTATGTGATCTATGCAGATTTTGAATGTTTTAATATTAAAATATCAGGGTGTGCACCTAACCTCAATCACTCATAAACTACAAAAATGACGAAGCATACGCCATCAGGATTTGCATATGTAGTCGTCGATATTGAAGGTGAAAATGGTGTGGATACCTTTCTTCATAAACTTGTTGAAAAAAAACATGATCGAGATGAAGACAAATGTTGTCCCTATGCGTACCACCCCTAAAGAAGAAAATTTATTTATTTTGGCTAGTGTATGTAGTATCTGCGAGAAGGAGTTGGGTCAAGACCACGTGCGTGACCACTGTCATTTCAGTGGAGCTTATCGGGGTGCAACTCATAGTAAGTGTAATATTCAGTTTAAATATAACACGAGAATACCCGTCATATTACACAATTTAAAAAAATTATGTCGCCCATATTATCATGCAGAAAATTGGGAAGTTTACAGACAGAAGCATACCATGTATTCCAAACAATATGGAGAAGTATATCTCATTCAGTCTTGGCTATTTACAATTTATTGACTCGTTCCAGTTTTTTAGCACATCTCTTGAAACATTGGTTGTACATTTGTTGAATTTTGGGAAAACTCGATTAAAAATATTCCGTGAAAATGTCCCTTTTGATAAAGTAAATCTTCTGCTACGAAAAGGTGTGTTCCCTTGCGACTACATAAATTGCAACAGTAAACTGAAAGCTAGTCAATTACCACCAAAATCCGCATTCTATAATAAGATGTTCCAATAAAATATGTCAGAAAGTGACTACGCTCATGCTAAAACTATGTGGGGAAACTTTGAAATGAATACTATGGAAGATTATCAAGAGTTATACGTTATAAGTGATGTACTACTTTTAGCAGACGTATTCAAATACTTTCGATCTTTGTGTTTTGAGTAGGGCCTACTATAAATTAGACTGTCTACATTTTTGCACAAACCCTGGACTAAAATGGGCGGCATTTTTAAAGATGACTAAGGTTGAGTTGAAGCTACTAACTAACATTGAAATGCATTTATTCATTGATAAAAGGATACGTGTTAGGGTGTCTATGATATCAAATAGACATTCTGAAGTAAAAAACCTCGATATAATGGATTTTAACCCTGAAAAGGAAGTGAAGTACATCGAATACTGGTATTGTTGTGTCTTATTGCCTTCCTCGGAGTAATTTTAGGTGGTTGAGCTAGACTTAAATAGCAGAGCTCAATATAATTTCAGTTGCTGATGATAGCTCTGTGGGCTATATATTATAAGTAGATCTAGGGTAACCGGAAGAAATTCATGACGGGCACAGTGACTATCCACTTGCTCCTGAAAAAGTCATAGTTATTCCTGAGATGTTATCACAATTATCTAAGTGTATACAATCCAAGGTGAACTCTCCAACCGTTGGGAAAACAGAAAAGCTAGTGTCCAACCTAAACAATAAACAAAACTATGTGGTAGACTACCGTAATTTAAAACTGTATATTTCCTTGGGTATGAAGCTTCAAAAGATACACTGAGTCCTCACTTTCAATCAGAGCTCTTGGTTGAAGCCATATATTGATTTTAATACTTCACAACGAAAAAATGCACTAAATAGATTTGAAAATGACTTTTTCAAACTCATTAATATAGCAGTATTCGGGAAGTCTATGGCGAATCAAAGACATCGTGAAAATATTCAATTACTAAATAATGAAAAAAGGTTGAAGAAGCGTATTGCTTCACTAGCCTTTATTGCTTACACTATCTTCACGGAAGAGTTAGTTGGGATTCACATGAGAAAAATAAACCTACTTTTGAATAAACCTATCTAGGGAGTATTTTCAATCTTAGATATAAGCAAGGTTATCATGTATAACTTCCATTATAATTATGTTAAAAGGAAATATGGACACAATGCAAAGCTCTTATTCACAGACACAGACTCCCTCTTCTACAAGTTGAAAACAGAAAATTTGTATGTGGATATGTTTGATAATACGGACAGATTCGACACTTCAGACTATCCAGAAACACATTTTTCACAATGCATGCAATAAAAAAGGTCTAGGTAAAATGAGGTATGAGATGAATGGAGAGTGTATTCGAGAGTTTGTAGAACTTAGACCGAAGCTTTACTCCATTCAAAAGGAGAGTTTTGAGGAGAAAAAATTAGGTAAAGGTATGTCAAAATCAACTCTCAAAAAGAAAACTAAGCATGTCCATTATAAAAAATGTTTAAACCAGGGGATCTTACACTACGCCAATATTTCTATGATAAAAAGTGAGAAACATCAATTGTGCATTATATCCTTGAATAAACTTGTGCTTTCACCCGAAGATGACAAATGCTATATTTTAGATAATGGATGCGATACACTTGCATACGGTTACTAGAAAATATTACAAATTTGTTCACCAATGGATACATATTTTGGACGTTAGTGTATTGAAAAGGAATGTTGTGTAGTAACCTTTGTAATAAAGATTTTATTACGTAAAGAGCTAGAGTGCTTGTGAATATCATAGCCTGATTACATCAGGTGAAACAGCATGGCTTTAACAAAATTAAACTATTTGGTCAAAATTAGTAATAGGTGGGAAGTGACGTTACTCGCTTTCTCGCAGTGCCTCCTGAGAAACGTTTTGTTAAACGGCTAAACGAGTAACATCCAATACGTAGTCTTATATATAAAATTCTCGTGTCACAATGTTCGTTCCCGTACTCCTCCGAAACGGCTTGACCGATTCTCATGAAATTTTGAGAGCATATTGAGTAGGTCTGAGAATCGGCCAACATCTATTTTTCATACCCCTTAGTGATAAGGGTTGTCCACCCTTAACATTTTTCTATAATTTTTAGACATTTTTTTAATATCTTTATTTTTTTTACTATGTCGCATTAAAAAATACATACAACCCTAAATTTTTACCCTTTTATCACCAACCCCTATTTTTTAATAGCCATTTTAGTAATTTAATCATTTTTCATCCCCGGTCGATATGCCTATTTCACGCATATACCACATTCTTACACACTTACAATAGGTAAGCTATTTTTTGTCTACACTAGAAATTACTTAAAAATTATTTATATGGCAAAACAACGTTTGCCGGGTCAGCTAGTAATATTATAATAAAATGTTAGTGATTTATAAAAGTTTTATCAAATTAATGATGTAACTGCTTTATAAACTCCTGGTCTGCACCCCTCGTTCCATCTCCTCCCCTCTCAAAATATTTTTTCCTGATCCACCACTAAGTAATGCCATTCTTATGAAAAAAGTGACCCAATGCTCTATAGGAAGGATCAATGTGGGGGAAAGTAACCCAACTTCACAGTGAAGAGAATCAATGCTAAAACTCCCAAAATAATATTCCCCGATCCGCCACTGATCAATGCTATTATTATGAGAGAAAGTGACCTACTGACTATGAGAAGGATCAATGTGGGAGAAAGTGATTAAACTTCACAGTGAGGAGGAACCATGTTAAAACTCGAAAAAATTGTTAACCCCCAAAATAATATTTTCCAATCCACCCCTGACTCACTTTGAGAAGTTTGATACTATCCATATGGGTGAAAGTTACACGCCTTAATTATAAGGAGAGCCTAAGAAAAAATTTGATAGAATTAATGTCCCCCAGCTTAAAATAATATTTCCTTATCCGCCACTGATTAATTCTATTTTTATGGGAAAAAGTTACCCACCTTCCCTGTGAAGACGAACATTGTGAGAGAAAATGACCAAACTTTGCAGTGAGGAGGATCAATGATATAACTAGAAAGAATTGTCAACACCCAAAATAATATTACCCGATCTGCCATTGATCAATGCTATCCTTATGAGAAGAGTGACCCGACTGCTCTAAGAGAAGGATCAATGTGAGAGAAAGTGACCCAAATTCACAGTGAGGAGGATCAATGCTATTCTTATGGGAGAAAGTGATCCTCCCCATAGAATGAGGAGGATCAATGTTAACCTTATGTGAGAAAGTGGGCTGAAACTGTCATTTTAACCACTACTGATAACGTTTAGTGTAACAATATCAGCTATCTCAATTAAAGGTGAACATACATTAAAGCTAAACCTGTAAACCAGTCTTTCTTTACCTGTCGAATTATGATGGTACGTCTTTAACTTCCTTCATTTTGAAAAATAACTTTCCGGTTGCAAAATTGCAAAGGAAGATTTTTCTTTGTCAATGCTTCTTATTACCTGTTCAGGCTATAATCATACGTACTAGTCTACTCTATTGTGTTAGAAATGAAGGTTGAATTTATAGGGATCGTACCCGTATTTGCGTCAAAGGGAAGTGGAAAACCATCTCAGAAAACCTATTAGTACACCTGACCATGATTTGAACCCAAATCTCCCTGTCATTGGCAGTATAGTCCATTTTGAAAATGACCCTTAGACCATGTGGCCAACCGAAGCAGGTGAGGAACTTTAAATTATTAAGAAACTCTCATTTAATTAATCAAGATTTTCCATGTCTTTTTATACTGTAATTCTACTACCCATGCACTGAGAATAATATTTCTATCAACTAAATTCATGCAAGAGCCGGAAAGAGTTTTATGGACGACTCTGAACGGGTTTTTTGTTTCCTGAAAAACAAGTCCTCATTTCGTAAATCATGTGGTCTACAAAAATGATGTAAATTGAGCGTCTGAAATACTCTTGTGATGTGGCTGCTAGCATGTTCTCCCTTCCTATCTGTCTAGCAATGAGTCTGGGAATTCCAATAGTTTCCTCTACAATGTCTCGGCCGCATCAAATTCATTTACCACGTTCTCGTGAAGTGTTTCTAATTGGGCCAGTTAGTTATCAATACTTCAGAAACATTCACCTGAACATGGCTGAGTGGCAAGAGGGAGGGAGAGTAAGAGCCCGTAAATATGTCCCTGAATTCACTGCTTATCTAATGCTCTAGAGCCCTTGCGCTGTAATATGGGCCCTACATTTTGTTTTGAATCTTCTCATAAAATTATTTTTGTTGGTTTTAAATTAAGTACTCATAAATATTAAATTTAGCTATTTCGCTCCTCTCAAATATTGATTTTTGAGGTAAAATGTATCATCTCATATTTAAAAAAATATCTACCAATTATTATTTTAGCCAACTTTATTCCACTTATAATTCCCGACTCCCTCCCCACAAATGCGGATACACGTCCTCTAAATTCAACCTTTATCATCCCTAACACATTATCGTAAAGCCCGAACTATTAGTAAGAAGTGGTGCTATAAAAAATGCATTCATCCGGACTCAAGTAATTTAATCTTAAGTGACCAAATGAATGAAGTGTGATCCATATTTTTAATAATTGGTACCATTTAATTTGAGGGCTGTTTGGTAACTTATTTTAAAGGGTTAATGATAAAGAGGATAATTAGGTGGGTATGTAACAGCATTATTCCGTAAATAAGATAAACCATCTACTGGTAAACTTGGGCAAGGTAGTCGAACACGCTCGCGGGTTAATTCAATGTCTTAAACTTTGCCGAAGAAAATATATTCATCAATTTCACGAATATATTTTTTTTCTGGAGACATGAACTATTAAACAAAGTATGTGTTGCTTGTTTGGTTTTTAATTTAATACTCTTAGTTTCCAACATCCATATGTTAGAAGCTAAAATATATATATATATATATATATATATATAT
>CABFOW010000700.1:142533-176831 GCA_902141385.1 Timema californicum | reverse complement strand
ATATATATATATATATATATATATATATATATACACACAACCGGGTAAGGAGTCCCAGAAACCCTTTCTCCTGATATATCATGTCAATTGATTTTCCTTATTAGTTTCATACAGATTATAGATGTGAGACTATTCAAACGGTGATTTTATAACATATTTTATACAACTTTTGGTGTTTGTATATACACACACAAATATTTACAATATACAAATATACAAAATATTAAAAAATATATTTATTTACCTACCTGCCTAAAGCGCTAGTCAAGTTGAGATAGACTGCTGAGGATGGGGAGATCGAGATTCGAATCTTGGTCGGGTGAACTGGAGGGTTTTTTCATAAATGCTTTTCTACTCTCCCTTCACACAAATGTGGCTCACTTCCTCTAAATTCAACCCTTCCAATTCCTAATCATTAGCATAATTAGTACTTAAGCGTATAACACAAACGGTTAATATGACGCAGTGCTAAATAAATATTTACTTCATTGCTCTATATAGCATACATCTCTAGTTAAAGCTATCTCAGTCGCTATCTTTCTCTTTAAAGAGAGATACATGTTATTATTATTAGCACCGCGTCTTACTACCCGTTCGGGTTATACGCACTTACGCTAATGTGCAATGGTAGGGTGATTGTGAGATTAAATGGAGGACCTACAGTTTAACGTGGAATCCGAACCACGGTGAAGACCTGGCATTCCCCACATTCCCAAGATGTCTTGCCAGAGGTGAAGGAAGGGTTTGGTAATCAGATACATGTTGAATAACTCAAATATATATGATAAAAAATAGAGACAAGCTTTTCAGGAATAGAGTAAAAATTATTTATCTTCTATCTATAATAATAAAATAAAATTAAGAGTTGGTCTGTCAGTCAGTCATGAGGACTGCGAAATATCTACCACATATAGGGGGTTGAAATTTAAAACGTTGGTAGCCCCTGTGCATAAACATGTTCACCTCGAAAAAAAAAGACCCTGGGCAAATAAGTGTTTTAAAGGCACTAACTTTAAAGTTACCTTCCATGTACAGTCATAAAACAAAAAACATTTCTACCAGCTAGCGTAGAGTGCTTAAACTAGTATATTTATAGTTGTCTCTACATATTCAAGTGTATTAATCACAACTTGTGAATGTGTGGAGTGCCAAGCCTCCACCGTGGTTCGGATTCCACGTTAAACTGTAGATCCTCCATTTAATCTCACAATCACCCTACCACTACACATTAGCGTATGTGCGTATAACCCGAACGGGTAGTAAGACGCAGTGCAAATAATAAAAACAACTATAATAATAATAATAATACATAGTCAAGTGAAATTGGGGGATTGCTAGGTATTTAGTGTTAAATTATGTTTGGATTACTATATTTTAAAACCCATTATTTAAACCTACCATAGGTCAACTAAACAATTCAATGTTAACTAAAATATTTCTATAATGCTTCCTAAAAAAAAGCATGTAGACCTCCAAATTAAAAAGTGTTTAGTCTCTCTCTCTCTCTCATGATCATATTCGCACCATAATACTATGATATATTCATTCATCTTGAATGTCAAACTAATTTTGTAAGTGAAGTTTCGACATCAAGAACTAAAGCCTACACCTGTTATTGCACAGCGATTGCAGTTCCACTCCTGGCCGTTATCTCTCAAATATATTTAAATTAGCGCCTGTTTTGTTTTGTTTTGTTTTACATATGAAACTTGGAGGTGATTCTCCTTTTTTAATAAACCGTGACAGAGCGACGAATTAGTCGTGGTGTGATCGTGCACGGGTTGGAGCGTTGCAAAAATATGGGCGTCACGACTCAGCTCAGTGAGGAACACTCCCGGGTTTGTCTAGAGTTGGGGCGAGCCCTTCTTTTGAGGGGTGGTGTTGGTCCATATACGTGCAGGGCAAAGGGGTGTGTGGGTGGAATGGATTATAATGGTGACTTAGACACTCAATACACCTGAGAATATTATATATTTTTTAATGTCACACTACTCTCTCCAGGATATCTACATATTTATACAAATGGGATAAGGTTGAAAAATATAAAGTGCACCCGAATTCACGTGGGGTGGTAAACTATTTAAGAAACCAAAGACCTCGGCAATCCCTTATGGTATCTCGAACCCCAACCTTTCCGCTAAAGGCTCTCTGTCTTTTCATGTGTGTTACATGTCCAACACAACACTTCACTTTTCATATAGGCCTATCCTTAATTATATAACATTGCTTTCTACCATTTTTTATTTTCTTAGCACCACGTTTTACTACCCTTTCGGGTTATATGCTTAAGTACTAATTAGGCAATAGATTAAGAATTGGGAAGGTTGAATTTATAGGAAGTGGACCCACATTTGCGGGAAGGTATAGTGGAAAACCATTTAGGAAAAATCAGCCCCAGTTCACCCGACCGAGATTGGAATCTCAATCTCCCCGTCCTTGACAGTCGAGCTCAACACGGCTAGTGCGTTATCTAACTACGCCACAGAGACGGGTTTCTTCCATAATGATTCGCTTGGAACGTACAATGTACTTTATGCTAGTATCAGTGGTTGTGATATCAATGATACTAATCAGTAGCCGATTATATCCACACGCCCATCACATGCTCTGGTTTCAAATATGAGTGAAGAATGACCTTGAACACGGGACTATCCCTGGATATCTCATTGGTAGAGCATTGTCATGTTAGTAAGTCAAAAGTCCCGGATTTGATTCTCGTGTCTAGGTGTCATTTTTTCAATTTATTCGACAACACACATTACCTACTTGTGACGTAGTGGCAAGTCAAGATAGGATTTATCGAATTAAGTTGTTTACGTTCTATACAATGATTTATAAAAATTGAACATTGAATCCAAATACATAAATTCTTTAATAATTCTAAAAACTAATCTAAGAATGTCACAAGATTATTATTTTGATCATGTATTAGTTTTTGGTTAAAGTATGGTTAAACATCGTCTACAACATAAACCATTTGGTTTATTCACTGAAATTACCATAGTAAATCTCCCTGCTAGAATGCCGATTAAAAAGGTCCATGGAAACAGTGTGTATCTAAAATAAGAAACAAGTCAAATCTAATTTTGGAAAGTAATTCAATTCTATCCAGGGTTAAATGGTAGAGTGGATGTGTATACTCTTCATTGGAATAGGGGAAGTGTCATCAGCAGTTAAACTAGAAATCTCACAGAAATAACTGGTTTTTTTTTCCTATTTCATAAATTGGCGACAAGCGTGTAATAGTCCTCAGAGTGTTTAGATACGTCAAGTTAATATGCAACCCACTTCGCAAAATAGCTTCTAATTAATCAAGTAGGCAACTTCATTAATGACTCAATACAAAGAGGCAGAGAGACCCACTCCCACACTATCCCTGCGAGATAATTTGTAAACACACACCCTTCAGTGAAATCAATTGGAATTCAAACCCTAAGCTTCTTGTTAACAAACAATATAGCAGAAGCAGTAATTAGCGTTTGAAATCTCTTAATTGGTTTGGTTTACGAGCCTTGTTTATTATACCTACATAAGGGATTCAAACACAGGTATTTCTTCAGAAAAAGTCAGCTGTGGTAGTGATCACTTTTTTCTTAGCACTTTAAGTAATATATTTAACGACAGGGGTTAAAGAGGCCACCTACAGAGCGANTACCATTACACATTAGCGTAAGTGCGTACAACCCGAACGGGTAGTAAGACGCAGTGCTAAGAATAATAATATGTATACGGAGAGGATATCCCTATGCTGTAGTGGTTCGAGAAAGTGAAGCCAGCCACGCCCCCTCAAGGAGAGACGGCTCGAGCAACTGTACGTCATAGTATGGCGACCGACCGCCGGTATAACATGGGAAGCATAGGGAAAAAAGGGACGTGCGCTCACTTGAATTATAATACAACCCGAGTGAGAGCTTTTAGATGCTTTATGTAAGTAGGGTGTGAATGTTGAATTAATTTGCGTTATATTTATGTAAAAAACATAAAAGATTAATTTGTATTTAGGGTAATAACAAGCGTCTGAAAATGCAATATAGCCGAAAATCTAGAGTGTTGTTGCTTATATTAATAAATTATCTTAAAATTACAGTATGTCCAAGTTTAAATTTATACATAATCATTTTGTGAGTGTTGTATTTTTAAAACCCATATTAACTTTGTTGTAACTTACCTAACTTTATTAAATTGTGAGAATATTAACTGTTATGCACAGAATAATTCCGTTTGGAAGGGGGAAAATTGTAAAATACCTAGTATTTTCTTTTTAGGTTTATTAAGTACATTAAATATATTATATTTAAGTTATATATAGCTATAGATCTTTATAATCATGACTGTTTGATAGGAAATGCAAGCAGTCACAACGTTTCACACAAAATGTTGCAATTCTAAGATCATAGTATAAGATTGTCTAGCCTTCCTCGAATAAAAAAATAAGTTAATTATTTTATTGAGGATTGTTTTAAATGGTTTTGAGACCGCCTCTGTTGGCTGGTGGTCAATGTTTCGGTCTACAAAACCAGAGGTCTTGGGCTCAGTCTCAACGCTTCCAGACATAATTTTTCTGTGAAGCAGTGGGTCTGGAACGGGGTCAAAATCAGCATCGTTAGTACAAATGAGGAGCTACTTGAATAAATAAATAACTGCTCTGGTCCAGAAAACTGAGATTAACGTTGTGCTGACCATACTATACCCTTTAACCACTAATGTTGGTGATGGTCAGTCGGTCGGTATCCATCGCTTGCTGGCTCTCACACTGAATGTTTTGAAGCTTCATAACTACCATTCAAATAATAAATGTTGACTCGCTTCAGTGTCCTAATGATCTAAGGCGTCACTCACTTATTAGACTGGCCTGCTGATGTCGAGGAAAAGTAGATTCGAATTCCAATTGGTTCTACACACGGTGTTTCTTAATAAATGTTTTCACATTTTCATTCAACGCCAGTGTTGGTAGGTTACCTCTAAGCTGCTTCATTCCTCATCCTTGCCCCATTAGAATAATTATCATATATGTGTACAAACTGAACAGGTAAGACAGGGCGATAGAAAAAATGCTGCAGTGTGATGATATTTATTTTCAAATAAGTATTACCCATGTTTTTGAAGAGCAATAGTTCTTTCATCAAAGTTTGAATAAATTCTACCAGCTTTGGTGGCTGCATAATCTCTTAGGCGTCACTTTCATGTTAGCCAAACTGCTTATGACAGGGAGATCGGGCCTTGAATCCCGGTCGGGTGTACTGAGGGTGGTTTTACCAAAATAGTTTCCCTCCACGTAAATGCGGGTACATTTCCTCTGTATCCAATCTTCCTCATCCTTAACTCTCTAGCGTAACTAGTACGTACGAGTATAACCTGAATAGATAGTAGTACACGGTGCTAGAAAAATGTTTATTAAAATATTAAAATCAACATAAATTTGAATAGTTCACCTTTCTCATGCCACTCTGGTACACACGAACGCGTCATTGTTTGAACCGAGGACCCCCAATTAAAATTACATGGACGGTACATCAATATGTATGGATTTTAGAATGGGACGGCGCCCAGCTACCTGTTGCTCTTCCAGCCCTCCCTTCCTCCTTCCCCTTTTCCTAGTCGTCGCAAACTAGCTTTCCGACGCCCAGCGTCTCTCCCGTCCAATTACCTTTCAACAGAAAGCAATCACACGCTCTTCTCATTTAAGGTTCAACCTTTTTTTTTTTTTACCTTATACGCCAGGTCCTTTAATTATTAACTACAAAACTGCGCCGAAATGTCAAAGATTCATTGGCTTGAGTGCAAGAGAATATCATACATGGAACGTACAGGGAAACTGAATTATCTTTTACGTATCTCCAGTAATATTGAAGTGCCGTTAGCTACATGAGAAAATGAAAAGAATATTTTTTTATATAAAAAATACAACTATCTCATGAAGACTTGAACTCTGTGAAGACTCTTCTTTTAACAAAATAAAATAAAGTCTTTCTCTCACGCTCTTACTCCGCATTCGTGGGGACTCTGTATAAATGCCAAACTTACTTTGTAATCTGGTTGGCCGATTATGAGAATGTCGGCACTCGAATTTCGCCCAGTTGTACTAAATTTTAGTTTTCTAAATAGTATACCCACTCTTTATAAACGCGAAAACCCGCCTTGGTGGCGTAATTGGCTAATGCGCTAATTTAGTGTTGAGCTAGACTGCCGATTACAGGGAGATATATGTTCGAATCTCAGTCGGGTGAACTGGAGGTAGATTTTCCTAAATAGTTTTCAACCTAAATGCGGGCTCACTTTCTCTATATTTAATCAGTACTTAAGCGTATAGTCCGAACGGGTTGTAAGAAGCGGTGCTAAATAAATATAAATGTATAAAATACCCACAAAAGAGGGTACATTCCCTCTCGTATTATAGCTTCCTCGCCCATAAGTCCTAACTCATTACAGTAATTAATATAGCACAACGTTCTATGGGTCCATCATGAACTTTAAGATGGGAATATAGGAAACACAAGCTAGAGGCAGTATTTTTACAGTTTTTGTATCAAAACATTTTTGGTCAAAATAAATTAAATAACTATCCAGTACAAACATAGAGTTTAATTTACTACATATGGTGATATCAACAGTTCTTGAATATCTGTTTAGGGTGTCCTGGAATTTAATGACTAATTTTTATCTTAATTTAACAAGGTTCCAATCTAATGTTGCTATGCTCATGAAATATATTCAACAACTATTGATATCACCATAAAAAGAAAACTATACTATATTCCAAAGGAGCTATAAGCCCTGCAAAACATTGCTGTTTACTCACTTTACATACACTACCATCTTAAACAACTCAAACTTGGACATTATTATTATTATTATTATTATTGCTCCGTTTTACATGCAGCCTTTTTTTACCTCGGTGGTCTTGGGGTAAGGTACCCGCCTCAGGACTCGATGATCGTGGGTTCAATCCCAGCCAAGCTGCAAAACTTATGGTAATTTTATCGAACTTTAGTGTACATTTGTAATTTTAGCACCATATATGTATTTGTACTGCATATATTTGAGTTAAGTTATTGGTATTGGATTAATAATTAATTTTTTTTCAATTGATATATAAATATTTTTATTTAGAGAAACGTAACAATTAGTATAAGCCTGCAAACTCGAAAAACAAGTATTAAAAAAAGTCCACAATTTTGGTCACCTTTATATATAGGATCGGATTCCTGGAGAAGGAACAGGCTGAATAAAGCCTAATCATGGAATTAATTATTATTATTACAATTGAATTAGTTCCTTTTTTGTTTTTCGTCTATATTCTTTATCTATAATCTTTAATATTACTTAGTTACTAACATTATTGTATTGTAATCTATCGTAAACAAGGACAATATATTTTTTATTTTGTAAGCCTTATCTTCTGTATTTTATTAATGATAGCCTGTTAGGTTTTGACTGTAGGCTAGCACTTTAATAAAGGAGCTTGTAAAGTGAGATTAACAATAATAATAATAATTTTATCCCAAGGCTGCAGGGTGAATGTATTTTCAAGGCTGTTTTTTCTTATTTTTCATACAGCTTTAATTATTATAACAATATTCACTTCTTAGATTATGTTTGATAATATTATTTAAACTCTTGATAGCGGTCTGGTAAATAAATATAGGAATAACCCAATTTTTTCACTAAGCACGTTATTAGATACATTAATTATGCTGACTCTCCTATGGAAATCAAATTACTATGCATAGCCTGAGATCAAACCAGAAACTATTTAATTTTGAATAAGATTTCACACACTGCCTTTCAACTTTAGTTTTCGATTAAGTATATGTTGCTAACAATTTTTGCATTCATGCGTTAACAGTCGAAACGCAATCACTGCTGTTTGTTCTATTATTTGCCAATCTTATAAAAAAAATTGTTGTTTAAATAATAGGAATCGAACTCGTAGCTTTTAAATCATATTCAGGCGCACACTCTTTTGAACTATAAAATAAAATAAAATGCTAATTTTAATATTTTTCTAGAGGATGAATAAATCAATCTACTTTGTAACATCACTAACATGAAGTTGAAACTGGGCACACAATATGGCTACTAGTTAATAACCCAGCGTTTAGCACGTTTATGATTTACTAATGGCACCACTCTGAAGTCACCTTGACTCATTATGTCCACATTAACCGCGACGCCGTTAAACCATCGTTAAACACTAATGGCGCTAATTTACTATCCGCATCAGGCTAGCGGCCCCGTGATGAATGAACGTGACGTACGCCACTGTTGCATAGAGCGCTCCCCTCCCCCTTTCCCTCACTTTGCCTTTCTCTATTATAAACTGCCCACACACACATATTCACTTTATTCTTCCGGGATGTAAGTTGCAGTGAAACTGGGAAAGATGTGAAGTAATCCTGAAACGTTACTTGCTAGCCGGTTCAGAAACTTTTTTTTTAACAGCATGACAGATTATGTCCTCGGTAAGACAGCCGTCTCAGAGATATATGATGGAAATCGTAGAAGAAGGAGAGAGGAGAATATATTTACTATAGCAAGAGTTCTGTCAGGTAATTGTGAGCGCGTGGAGACGATGTTTCAGGTAATTAGTATTCATGTGTTGATTTCTCCAGCCACAGAATGTACGAAGAGAAAGAGGGAGATATAACACGATCGTGATGTGAGAGCGAGAGAGAGAAAGAGAGGGAGGTATATATGTATGAGCAAAGTTTGCCGGAGGTGGTTCACCTGCTACACTACAGATAATAAACCAGTGTTTTTTTATTGTACTACCTGTTCCGCCGTACTTTGCCTGTTTTGTACTGGACAAACACAAAACATCACCGTCTGATGTCCGTCCCCCGTGGGGTTCACTGGTTAGGGAAATCTCAAGAGGTGGGCCCACAGTAAATCGAGAATTCTATATAACATAATAATCTCGTACTACTGTAGGGCAGTGCTACCCAAACTTTGGTGAGCGTGCCCTCAGGGGTACGTGTAGGATAACGGAGTGTACATGACGTACAGATGAGCTTTACAACACCGGCTCTTACTACCTGTTTAGGTTATGCATATATGTACTAATTACGCTAGCATTTCAGCGATTAGGAAGGGTGTATTTAAAGAAAGTGTACACTCATTTGCATGGAAGGAGAGTGGATAATCATTTAGGAAAAAACCTTTCAATACACCCAACTGGGATTCGAACCTTGATCTCTCAGTCATCGGATGTCCAATCAATAGCAAGAGTGACGCCCTAGGCCATGAATCCATCGGAGAGGGTGCTTAAGATGTACTAATCATAAAACGTGTGTTGATAATAGTAAGATTGATGAACAAATTAACGCCGATTTTGACTTGTTATATGATTTTATAAGCCTTTGTTTACCTCTATCATGGATATGTTTAGCTTACCGCTTAAGCTTGATTAAAATGTCTAACGATCGTTTATACTTGACAAGATACAGTCCAATTTTCATAGGAAGGACAGTTGAAAAAGTATAAACTTTTTTGTGGTCAATATTGATATTGATTTACTATATCAGTTATGTTATTCTATAAGTATTTTCAATATCCATTAAAAGTAACAGTTGCAAATCACATGAATTGATTTGTGAATCAATTAAAATTGTTTTAGTAAGTCTAGTAACTAGCATAATCTGTTCTTCCTACCACAATCATACTATAACTAGGCGTTTATAAAGAGAACCTGTTTAAAATACCTTAATTTAGTTTAGTTAGCAAAGTACCCACAAAGGTGATCTCACATTCCAAGACATCAGTCTCACCATATATTGTATTGCAAATACTGGAGAAGTCAAAGATCGAATATCGGTCTGATGCATTGGAGGTTGTTTTATCCCTATGGAACTTATATTTGGGATATTTTCATGCCCTTTAGATGATAATATGGGTGAATTATAAAAATATATCCTGCCAATGAATTCGCCTTAAGGTGGGGTGGAAGGGGATCTGATAAAAGGCTAGTGTTTTTGCAGTTTTTATGGCAAAACATTTTATTGGTGAAAATTAAAAAATACTGTTCCAGTACAAACACAGAGTTTAATTTTCCTCACATAGTGATCTCAACAGTGCCTGAATATTCATAATGAGCATAGTGGCATTAGAGGGGAAACTTTTTAAATGAAGGGAAAAAGTTAACATTAAATTACAGGACATCCTTGATCAGTGGCGGCTCGTAGCTAAAATTAGTGAGGGTGCTGCTCCAGAAAATTGTTAGCCTTTGTTTTAAAATAGTGTAAAAGGAAAAAAACATTTATGAAAAGACAATTTATTCAGGAACTTGATATAATCCTGACAAAAAAAAAACTTTTTGACTTACTTTAACTTAAATTGTTACAGTCCAAGCTTGATCTATTCATTTAAAAATGAAAGCCATTCTTCTTGTTTTAATTTGACAAAAAGTTTAATAATTTTCTCCTTGGACTCTGGATGACAATAGAGGAAATTTTCTCCATTGAAAGTACTGCAAGCGCATTTAGTCTTTCCAAATTCACAGTGCTTCTTAAAACAAGTTGTTATTCTTTTCAATGTTGAAAAGCAGCGCTCTGCCTCTGATGTCATGGGAATTGTCAGGATGATTTTTATCAGTTTTGTAATTTCACTAAAAACATCATCAAGATTATTTTCCAAGATAAATTTCAGCAGCTCAATTAATTTGCAATATTCATTGCTACAGTCCTACAATAGAATACTTCTAGTTCAGTTTCATGTTTTTCTTTGTCAATAATGGAATAAGCTTCATTGGTCAGTAGTATCAATTTTGTGGGATGTTCATTTTTAAATCTAGTGAAGCAATTCTTGTTGAACAATTTAGCAGCTACTAAGTGTTTAGTGGAGGAATACCTGTCCATTATATCAACACATATATAGTCACACACTTCTTTAGTTACAGTCACAGAACTTATTTCTTGGAGATGCAAGCCCATGGTTAAAGTTTTCTGTTAAATAAAAGAACCGAAAAAGAATGAATCAAATAGAATAGCTGGAAGCAGAATAATAGTCTAATTCTACACTCTTCTACACACTATCACATTCAAGAATATGGTACACGGGTTTTAAGCACAACACACGTTGAGTAAAAAAACTTTATTCCACCATCACGCCAGGGCCGGCACTGCGAGAGAAACAGTGCTCTCTATACCTGGCAGTCCCGCCTTCTTCCCCACCCCCTCCTATGTGCGCACGCGCACAACAGTCAAACACCACGTCACTGTCACTGTGAAGCGCACAGTTCCATACAAAGATGTTTGTGTATTTTTCATAAACTGGGGGATGGCTACTGAAGTACTGACATTAAGCTTAAGGAATATATATTGTACTACAAAAATAAAGAAAGGATTTAAGAAAAAAGGACTCATTATAATAAATGTTATCGATAATATCTAGTGGAAATAGGGTTTGCTGCGGTTCCGCAGTGCCTATGCACGAGCCGCCACTGCCCTTGAAAGATATTCAAGAAATTTGGAGGTCATCATGTAAAGAAAATTATATTATATGTTTGTATTGGAGGAATAGTTTATTTATTTTGCCAAAGAAAATGTTTTGACATAAAAATCACATAAACACTGGCTCCTTCTTGCATCCCCTTCAATCCCATCTTAGCCTTGGTGTTGAAAGTACTTTTAAAAATATTAAAATTATCACAGATTATTTAAAAAGACGTTCTGTATCTGTGGTCAAGCTTTAAAAAATACTTTCTTTTTGCATGTGGCTTGCCTAGCAAATGTATACAAAGAGTGCTCTAAAAACATTTATACTAACAAAATACAAATCAGTGCTTACACAAATAATGTTAGGAATAAACCCTTCCTACTTTTATAAAACATTTCAAAGGTTTAAAATATACGTGGTGACCTGGCGGTCTAGGGGTAAGGTGTCAGACTTCTATGCTGGCGGCCGGAGTTCAATCCTCGGTCCCGGCGAAGATTTATCCGATTACCAAATCCTTCCTTCACCTCTGACAAGACATCTTGTGAATGTGAGGAATGCCAGGCCTCCACCGTGTTTCCACGTTAAACTGTAGGTCCTTCATTTCATCTCACAATCACCCTACCATTACACATTAGCGTAAGTGCGTATAACCCGATAATAATAATAATAATAATAATAATAAAATATACGTCGTGTGAAAGCATCAACAATATTTTGGTTGGTACTAAAGAGTGAGTGATCTGTAGTCAACCTTAAAAAAACCGATCATTAGTAGGCCTATTATTGATGTATTTTAGTTCTACAAGTCTTACTGTCGATTCGCACGATCAACAACTTACACTAACTTTTTTAAGGGCACACCAATTGTCGATTCATATTAAATATGGAAACAAACATTAAAAAATACCTTGCTCTTTGTGAAAGTCTTCTTTGTAACATTCCTCCAACGGAGGGATACTGAAGTCTTTCTAATAATAACAAACTGATAACGTTACTAGAAGTGCAGGGTTGTGTAATTGTTGTGTAGAGTTGATGTAATAAAACCCTAACGTTTAAACTTAAATCCAGGGATGATTGGATCACATTCAGTTCCCTTCAAGGAGTTAGAAATGTTCTCGACTTAACCGTTTAAGACCACCCCCCCTTTCTCAATTTGCAAACTAATTCCAGTACTAGCCTGAATATAAGTGATTTAAAACTATTTTATAGAGGAAACAGAATGAATAAAATACATTTTTTTTAAATGTGCCGGTATCTATCTATCTGGGAAGATATCGCACACGCTTTGATGACCCTTTGGCATAACGTGGGAATGTAGGGGACGCGAAAAAAGGCCAGTGTTTTTGCAGTTTTTATAGTTTTTTTTTGCCAGTTTAGATTAAAAAAATTCTTCAGTACAGACATAGAGCTTATTAATTATCTTCACAGAGCGAGCACAACAGTTTTTTAGTGCCTGTTATGAGCACAGTGACACTAGAGGACAAACTTTTTAAATGAATATAAAAATGTCCTTAAATTCCAGGTGAACCTTGCCAGATATTCAGGAATCTATTGAGGAAAATTAATCTATATGTTTCTACTGGAGTAATAGTTGAATTCTTTTGACTAAGAAAATATGATTCTATAACACCTGCAGAAATTACCTAGGCATACCTTTTATCACGATCTCTACATCCTCATTCTCGCGACAGACTGGACTAGTGGTTCTCAAATATGAAGGACTCTAGGCCGCAGAAACATTACATGGTGAAGCCCTCATAAAAAGTTTTTACACACATTTTTCTGGTTCTATTCTCTTTGTAATCTCACCTTTCGGTTCCTTAAATGTTAAGTGTTTTATATTATGCTTCATGAAAAAGAAGTCGAGAAGGCGTTGACTTGGTTCAGTTGGTAGTGCCAAGAAGACAAGTCTTTGTTCATTAGTAGATGAGTAATTGTGTTTGTATTTTCTTTTAAACAGCGGCAATTAATAAGTTTTATGTTATAAATATTATTAAAGTTAAAAGTCTAGTGCTTTTCTAAACATTATGAGCATTTAATAAAGACAGTTAAATTTCACAAATATACCAGTATAAAAGAAACGGAAAACATCACATGTTCTGGCAGTCCCTTTGGCAAATGAGCTTTATACAGATTTTAAAATATTGAGACGGTAGATGATGGGGAGATCGGGGCTCGAATCCCGGATGGGTGTATTGCAGAGGATTCTTCCTCCACGCAAATAATGGTACACTTAGTCTAAGTTCAACATAACCTAATCCCTAACATATTAGTGGGATTAGTACATATGTATGTAATACCCTAACGGGTAGTAAGACATAGTGCTAAATAAAAAGCACATTGCAATTAAATGTTATGCTCGTCTATACTGATTCGCCGATGATGAAGAAATACGATGTTTAAACTCCAGTCGGGTATGCGAAGGGTGTTGTTTTATTAATGGATTTGACATTCTCCCTCCAAGCAAATATGAATAGCCCAGATGGGTAGAAAGACGTGGGAAGAAAAAAAAATAGCCCCTTTATTGGTATCGAAGTAAAGTGTAGTTACTTTAAACCAGGTGTCTTCAACTGGCCCGTGGTAACATTATTTGACTCGTGAAAAAATATAAAATGGCTAATACAGATATTATATATTTTATATGGTCAAATAACAAAATAAATAGGTATTTTACATTATTTAATACATTATTTTTGCTTTTCGCATGAAGAAAAGTA
Source organism: Timema californicum (assembly GCA_902141385.1). NCBI lineage: Eukaryota > Metazoa > Arthropoda > Insecta > Phasmatodea > Timematidae > Timema > Timema californicum. Next base: position 162,681 of record CABFOW010000700.1, on the reverse strand, counting down.
TTGCGTTTTAATACAAAATATAATTTGAACCAGAAAATGACAACTCTAGTTGACAAGACAAATCGTGCTACCTCCAGCTAAGAACAATCTAAAAATAGGAAAGAAAAACAGAGAACATATTTAATGATAAAACTTAATCCATAGTGTGAGTGAGTATAGCTGTATAGGAATGAAATAATACGAATATTTTAATATTTATTCAATCCAAATATTGTGAGTAGAATATTGTGGCCCGCGGGCCAACAAGAGACAGAAACTTTGGCCCTTGGACATAAAAAGGTTGACGACTCCTGCTTTTTTAAACTATCTAACTTATATCAATGCCACATGAACCAATTTTTTTTGTATTTAACAAAATGGAGAAACTTGTATATAAATTATTATGACAACCACCATGAAGTAATTGGTGATTTAGCTACAACTAAATATATGACTTGCATTTGCATCCTTTTTGAGAATAATTTTTTAAGCACCACGTCTTACTATCTGATCAGGATGTAGCCTACGCAAATGTGCTAACTATGCTAATGATTTAAGGATAATAAGGGTTGAATTTAAAAGAAGTATATCTATATGTGCGTGGTAGGTGACCTGATGGTCTAGGTGTCAGACTTATGTGCTGCGGATCGGGGGTTCAATCCTCGGTTCCGGCACAGACTTATCTGATTGCCAAGCCCTCCCTTCACCTCTGACAAGACGTGTATTGACCACAACTTGTGAGTGTGGGGAATGCCAGGCCTCTACCGTAGTTCGGATCCCACGTTAAACTGTAGGCCCTTCATTTCATCTTATAATCACCCTATCGTTACACATTAGCGTAAGTGCGTATAACCCGAACGGGTAGTAAGACGCGGTGATAATATTAATAATTATAATTTTGTGTGTACGCAGAGTGTAAAACCATTTAGTAAAAAAATTCATTACACCCGAGTGGGATTCCATGACCATGCAGGCACCGAACCAGGTATGTGAGTAGTGTTCCGCAACTAACAAAGGTAAAGCTAGTTTTTATTTGACTCCTTTCTATGTGTATGTAAGAATGAAATATTTAATATGAATTTTGACACAATCTGGTGATTTTTTTTAACTATGATTTTATCTATAAAATTATTTTAATTTGAGGCACATCACTCAAACTAACTTTTTGAACGAAGAAATTAAGGTGTATTTTTTTCAAAAGACAGAAAAGTCCTTGTTAAATTTTCTAATTTATACAATTTGTTTATTCTTATGTGCATGCGTTTTTACTTAAATATAGCTAAAAATAAATAAACGCTAGAAACTGTGCAAGTACTCAGTTACGCACGAATTTCATTGATATCACCCGCCTCGGTGGCGTAGTTGGCTAACGCACTAGTCGTGTTGAACTGCTTGACTGCTGAATACGGGGAGATCGAGGTTCGAATCTCGGTCGGGTGAACTGGGGGTGGCTTTCCCTAAATGGTTTTCCACTCTACCTCCACGCAAATGCGGGTTCACTTCCTATAATTTAACCTTCCCAATTCCTAATCCATTAGCGTAATTAGTACTTAAAGCGTATAACCCGAACGGGTAGTAAGACGCGGTGCTAAATAATAATAATAATTCATTGATAGCTAATTGTTTCGCTAAGTTTTGCTAACGGTAGTCACGGTTGTTCACACGGTAAAACTTATTGCTACTCAATTCAGAAAAGTACGAAAACATTGCTCATAAAGATGGGGTATCACAGGAGCATAAGATTGAATTTTAAGGAAATTAACACGTGTTCTCCTGGTAAAAGGAGATACACTAAAAACGATGGTTGACTGAGACTTAATTGATAAAGTTTCAAATAAAATGATTTAAAATTAATTCTTAAGAACCTTTCGACACAATAAGAAATAAGTTGTTTTCATGTTTATAAATGTTTCGCCCCAGTTTAAAATCAACCTGTGAAATAACCTGTTTTTCTTTCCTCTCTCTCGACTGTAGCAATTCATAATAATGTATTCGTGTATTGACAGTACAGGGCGCATTAATCAAGTTGTTAGCTGTGGGCGTGTCGCTAAGCTGGTATATCTGCTTTATCGGGCGATAGCTCCTAGAAGTACTGAGAATAATGTATTACACACCCGTTCATCTATAGGCTTACACATTACACGCATACATACATACATACATACATACATACATACATACATACATACATACATACATACATACATACATACATACATATAAATACCGACCTACACATATATAGGATACCACATATTATATATATATATATATATATATATATATATCCAACACATCAGCTCATTCGGTAGCGTGTATGCCTATTGAGCTAAGAATCTCGGGTTCATTTCCCGGCGTGGCTAAAAATGTTATCATTGATGGAATGAGGGTTTACTCTTTCACATTGATAAATCAACGGCCGGGGACTGGATGGTGTGCCTCTCCTAGTCTTAAGTTATATTATAAGGCAAAGGAAGCTACGACAGACTTAAATACGAATTAATACGACTTAAAAAACTGACGCAGACCACAAGCTGTAAACAGTAATAAAGGTTTATAGATATAAGACTTTATCTAGAGACAATATGTGTAAGTCGATAAAAATATGTAAGTCATTGTATGTATATATATATATATATATATGAACTTATTTAGCGGCCATATGTGTAAGTTGATAAATATGTAAATCATTGTGTGTATACCATGACTTACATATTTATATCAACTTACACACATGGTACCTAAATAAAGTCTTACATATATACACAATTGTATGTATATATATATAATGACTTACATACTATATCAATTTACACATATGGCCCCTAAATAAAGTCTTACATATATACACAATTGTATATATATATATATATATATATAATGACTTACATATTATATCCATTTAAACATATGACCCCTAAATAAAGTCTTACATATAGGCGATACATAATTACATGCACTATTACATAATAATGCACTTTTTACTTTTTTCTCACCACGTCTTTATACCTGTTCAAATTTTGCTCATACATAATGCTAGTAGAAAGTACACCACAACACTATCATGAAAGCTACACCATGGTGGAATAATGCAAAGTAGGCTTGCTTTCTTAAAGGGTAGACTAAATGTACGTGTGACATAATTTTACCATATATACATAATAAAAACAAATATTTTAGGCACAAACATATATTTAATTTCTCCCCGTCTCACTGTTGTTTAGTGATGAATGCAGAAGAACACCCTTCATTACAATTTCTAGTTAGAGCGTAATCGCGTATCCAATTTCCTGGCTAATAGGCCATGTGATATGCTATTAACACGTCATTCTGTTCAATTACCTTTGTAAGCCTGTTTTCTCAACGATAACCTCTTCTTTGTTTAAGACCACCTCTAAGTAACAACACACAGCAATTTTCAAACTTAAAGATTCACATTTCTTTTAATTTAATATAATTTATATTCTGTAATTATTTTGCATGTAATCTGTGAATTGCACTTTTATTCATAATCAATTTCGATACGGATTTTAACTACAAAGTTAAATTATAAATTGAGAAATGTTGTTTTAATTATTACGTTTTAAACCAGGGATACTCATTTATGTTTAGTAAGTGGTAGAAATTACGTAGATTATTTAAAGGAGGTTCATCAATATTAAAGTATAAATAAAAATATAAGAGAATATGTTGGTCATCTGGATTGAGTTTTGTAATAACTTTCTTTTTAATATTCATTTAAAGTAATTTTCATGTTTAGTTTGGCTAGATTAACATGCATATATTAGGTTGCATCATCGCAACATGTATCATATTTTAAAATAAAATGTATCTTTAAATTTTAGATTGACACATTCATTGCTCGTGCTGTAATTCGCTATTAAGATAACATGTTATTTTGCTGAAATTGCTGTCAGTCATTTCAAACTCAAATAATAACATAGTATTACTAGTAAAATAGTGGAGAATATTCCAAGCGCACAAGAGGAAGCAACTTTATATCAAAAGCACACATGGAAAAAACAACCCTTGCTTAACTTGGCAACATGCCAAACATGTATGGTAAACAGCCCCCTTATTCTTTGCAATGGCTTAGGTTAGGTTTATAAGTGGCTAATTCACAAAACTAGTGATGGTTGTAATTTCTGATAAATATACATTTCTCCCGGTTTTGCAATATGGGGCTAAGAGGCTATAAATAATGGTGCGCTTTGATGTACCTACCTGGTAAGCTCCTGATCTACTCCAAAGCAGGTACACAAATTCGGCCTGTGCGCCTTCAGTACGTAGCATAATATAGTACGCTAGTAATTTTACATAAACACTCATTCATCGTCAATTATTATTATTATTATTATTTTATAAGTGCTTGAGTTAACAGATACTGTCCATTATTATTATATTTACTCTTTAATCCTGGTGCTAGTTATCTAACATTTAAATTATCTAACTTAGGCCTATGTGAAAAATATGAGAAGTGTAATTTACAAAATACTGGTTGATGTACTGTACTTGCCAAAGGTGAGTATCTAAAAGCACATAGTGGAAAAACTGATTCATTACAAACAGTTTATATTGAAACACAGACTCTAGAGTCAGGTGTACTAACCGCTGGTCCAACCTTTCTGGCAATTAGTTGTTAAGGAATCAATATAAATAAATCTGGATACTCCTGACTTTAGACACATATCTGTAAACTGTGAACCCTTTCAGAGTCAAACATCTTTATCATAGCTTTTGAGAAAAATAGCACTGTTAAAAAGTAGTAGACCTATATCCGCTTTTAGGCCACAGTCCTACTTTTAACAGAGCAATTTGGTGACCTAAACCGTACATTAAGTAAAACGTGTAGGGCTGTTTGTTTGGATTGAGCTTAATATATCATGGACCAAGTAATGGAAAATTCTCGTTATTGTTAAATTTCCGAGAATTAATGAGGGATTAACCTACGTTTTTATGAGACCATTACTTTTTAATTGTTTTTTGACTTATATATAAGTTACGGGCAATTTTTTTTATCTCTATGAGCAGTCTTCTGCCAATTAAACGATCAAACTCTTTTTTTAATATTTATTTATTTATAAGCTTATTAATATAAATCTTGTAATTTTTGAATATTTTTACATGAACATAACAATTTAGGATAAAACACGTTTACATTACTTAATAATAATTTTTCTAAAATAGTATTACCCAGTTTGATTAAAACGTGCTTATTTTAAGAGAGTAGCAAACAAACTAGGATGGTTTAGTCTAAACGATCCCAAAGAATTGAAATAAGCTTTACTAGAATGGGATTTTTAGTGAAAGCAAAACTTGCGCATTATTTTTTCTTTCCAATCGGGAATTTATAAATATAATATATTCTGTGAATAAAATAAGTCTTAAATTAAAGATATGTCATACTCGACCTTAAAGATCTAGTTCATAAAATATCTATTTAAAAATTTAGCTCTAGCAAATTTGAGTAAACTTAACTAAGGCTAATCAAAAGATTTCCAGCTATTACAGTACATTTTTTGATAATTACAAAAAAATCTTAAAATATATATTTGTCTCATTTCAAATCTCGGCCGGTTATAATGATAGAGGAGAAAGGAGAATATTCAAATTAAAGTTTCCCCTGCGCTTTTGCAAGCGAGTTCTAGTGAATTTCCTCTTATTTAAAATCCTCATCCTAATTCCTAATATTGAGTCTTTAAGTTAGGATGGAAGGGGATGCGATAAAAGGCCAGTGCTTTAGCAGTTATTATGGCAAAGCATTTTTTTTGTCTAAATAATTAAAATATTGCTTTAGTACAAACATAGAAGTTATGTATCTTCCCATGGTGACCTCAAAATTCCTTGAATATCTGTTAAGGGTGTCCTGGAATTTAATGACAACTTTTTATCTTTATTATAAAAAGTTTCTCATCTAATGCCAACATGCTCATGATAGATATTCAGGAATTGTTGATATAAACATGTGAAGAAAATTAGACTGTGTTTGTACAATAGTTGATTTATTTTGGCCAAATACGTTTTGAATTAAAAACTGCAAAAACACTGGCCTCTTGTCACGTCCCCTTCCATCCCACTTTAATGGTCCTTTGTATTAAGCATTCATTTTTTTTTCTAAAATAGATCTAGCGTGCGTGTGCAGACAAATTTGTCGACAATGTTTTGACCCACAGCAGTGAGAACACGGACTACACGTCAATCTTATATTAAGTCTTGTTATCTGGTGATGGGGAGGCCTGTGTTCAAATCCTGGTTGAGAGCACTGAGGGTTATATTTGTTTATGATTATTCCATACGGATGTGAGTATATTTAATTTAAGCTCTACCATCTCCACCCTAACTAATTAAAGTAATTGAATGCGGATAGCCAAGATAGAAATCAAGATGCTGTGCAAAAATAAATAAACATCGTTTAGATTCTCTATTCTTCCATTCCTTCTTCATGGACTTTTTTTTTCCTTTTTTCGTGGCTATTTTCGATGAAGTTACCCCCCTTTGCCCGGAAGCAAGAGACCAAATATCATTGTAAAAGTGGAACCTATTTGCAAAGTTGAGGGGTAAGGCAAAACCACCAGAGTTGACCCGCAAGGCAAGCGTCCCCGCCACATGTTGTTCCAACTGTTTACAAACATTACGACATGACATGTGTTCGTGTGGTCAAGAGTACTAGACTAACCTGCGGACATGTCGAGGCATTGAGCTATGTGTGTACATGACATAACCTCAAACCTCGCCACACTTTTCTCACCTCTAGAGTGAAGAGCGATAGGGTTGGTGGGTAGGAGGGAACAAGGTAAGCGGTGCGATGTTGTAACACGTGTTGCCTTATCAAAAACCACGGAACCATGGCCCATCTCTCGGAAAAACACAGAATTCAACTAAACTGTAGAAACTCCTCTTGTAGGGGACTCAAAAACAGATGTGAGCTTTGAGGGAAGCTTTTGTATTACATTTAACAATTTTTTTTTGCTACGAATCTAACTACACTTTTTGGACTAACACTTTTTTGTTCTAAACTATCCAAAGTTATTTTTTTAAATATTTAATAGCTTGTAAAAAAATACTGTTGTGTTGATTTAAGTTTTAAAATATGGTTAACATTGATCACTATCCACTATTTTATTTATTTAACTGTCTTTATTTACTATGGCGAATTTAAGGAGTAAGTAACAACTGTTGTTACAAATTGCTTTTAATTAGAATTCAATTCATTACATATCTGGAATCTAATTACAACCACATTTTAAGTTATACATACAGAATACAAAATATGGAAAATACAAAATAAAATACAAAACTGTAACGAAATGCCATTTGCCGTTAGCTGTTAAGGCTCTTTCATACAGGCGTTTTGTGTCGCAGCGACAAGCGGTGACACGGTGTCGAGCTTCATTGTAATTTGCTTTTATAGACGCAACATTATGTCGAGCGTCATGAAAAGGCTGGGAGGAATTGAAAAACAGAATCAGGGTTCCCAATCTATTATTTTCTAGCGAGATGGATCCATGTGTGATTTACCTTCTATTGAAAGATCTTCGTAAAAAATGGCGTAAGAAGCTGTCTGTGCATCCAAATGCAAGTAATTTCTAGGGAGCGTACTATAATCTATAACAGAAACTTAAGAATGACGACCAAAAGTTCAATTACTTTAGGATGTCAATTACACCATTTGATGAGCTCCGGTTCAAATTTAAAAGAACACTGGCAACAAACACGACTTTGATGGAAGGAATAAGATTTCCGCCCGAAATAATTTCAATGCAAACTTTTTAATAAAACAGTAAAGCTAATTATCTTAACTGAAACTAAAATTAATTAACAAATTAAAATAAAGTGCTACTATTTTGATCAAAATAAAGCTATAATATTTTCATATGTGCAAGGGGCACGCTTTTCGTTCCACCTAGTTTTATTATTTTAAATGTCTGGGGTAACAAAGCAACTTTTTATCAAACCTTGTGAAACTAAACAAACCTTTATTGATTCTTATTATTTTTAAAACTGTAGGATTACAGATATTGTAAATCTAGCTGCTGAACTGATATAAAGTAAATATGTTGATGATGAAAACAGTAAAATACACCCTGGAGGGAAATTCCTCCTAATCTGCTAAGTTTCCCTCCTCAGAATGTCTGTAATCTCACTCACTTATAATTATTATTTCAAAGTGGAAAAAAAATCTGCAACAAAAGTACACTGAGGTTTCAACCGTTGAGGTTGGCTGCCCTGCGGTCTAGCCAACACAGCGACACGAAAGTTGACGCCTGTATAAAAGGTTCCATTGAAATAATGTATCTTGAGCTCACCTCGCGTCATTCATGTCGCGGCGTTTTCTGGATTACGACGACGACACTTTTCGGAACGCCGTGACACGAACGACACGCGACAGAGTATAAAAGCACCCATTTCCTCCTGTGTATTTATAGAACTCTTGACATCGTGTCGTCGCTTGTCACCGCGACACAAAACGCCTGTATATAAGGACCCTTACTCATTTAACACCACCTATGGCGCACGTGCGACTTAAGGATTGTCACGGACTCAATTATCTTTGCACCCCAGTAAGTAACAACTTGTATTACAATCAAGCCGATTACAAAATTATTCGTAATTAATAAATATTAATAATTTAAAATAAATATCTCAATGAACGAAAATATGACTACACTAATACATCTTAGTAACCAAACAATCAGAAAATACCATACAAATCAACCTGATCCACAATCACTGCTAGTATTATAACTATTATTATTATATTTTTAAAAAACTCTATGGCGTCAGCCGCAAACTAGCTATACCGACCGAGAGGCCACCACATTTTAACGAAACTACTGCCAACATTTGTGGATAGAGAATGTTGTGGTCAGCACACAAAAAAAAACTCCGGCCGTTAATCTTAGTTTTCTAGACCGAATCCTTTACTTATTTATTCAAGTAGTTCCTCATTTGTCTTCCCGAGGCTGAGTTAGATCCCATTCCAAACCCACTGCTTCACATAAAAAACTATAAACGCCACGGATAGAGCCCGGAACCTCTGAGTAGTATTATTATAACGTTATCAAAACAATCTATCAAAATTAACGTCTTCATATTATAAAACTTGACGTACGAATATATTAAAGTAGCTTTAGTAAATTAATTGTCAAACTACCATGATCTTAAATACATATACCTTCTTAAATAAATTTTATAAGCTTTATATGCTCTTAAATAGTTATAAATCTTAATCAATGGTCCCAAACATTAGTTTCCAAATATAGGCTCTAAATAGACTGGATTTACTATATATAACCAGGAGGTTGAGGTTCAAATCTTGGTCAATTACAGAAAAGGTGGTTTGTCACAGGTCATTTATCTCCGGGTTTTTTTTCTGTCTCTTCTCAAATGTGGTTACACTTCCCTTAAACTAGCTACATCATCCCTAATCCCTATATTAGGTCGTTATTAACAATGAACTCGTTTCGGTGGCCACGTGATCTAACGCGCTACTCTCGTGTTGGACTAGACTGCCCACGACGAGGAGATTGGGGTTCGAACCCGGTCGGGTGCGGTGAGGGTGGTTTTCCCTAAATGGTTTTCCACTCTCCTTGCAAGCAAATGTGGGTGCACTTCCTCTCAATTAACCTTCATAATTCCCTAAACCATTAGTGTAATTAGTACATAGGCTTATAAACCGTGGTGCTAAAAATATAACAACGATGTTAAACGTATTTATGGTACACAGCGTATTTATAAATCACGTATTAAATACCTCAATTAACAATTATTCATCTTAAACCCTGCATTAGTGGGTGAGTGGACTAATCATCAAGTTTTATTAGTCTGGTTCAATAGTGATGTGGAGGTCGGGGTGGATATCAATCAACTCGCCACAGGTCTATTGTTACATACTACTGTTTATCTATCAACTCGCCACAGGTCTATTGTTACATACCACTGTTTATCTATCAACTCGCCACAGGTCTATTGTTACATACCACTGTTTATCTATCAACTCGCCACAGGTCTATTGTTACATACCACTGTTTATCTATCAACTCGCCACAGGTCTATTGTTACATACCACTGTTTATCTATCAACTCGCCACAGGTCTATTGTTACATACCACTGTTTATCTATCAACTCGCCACAGGTCTATTGTTACATACCACTGTTTATCTATCAACTCGCCACAGGTCTATTGTTACATACCACTGTTTATCTATCAACTCGCCACAGGTCTATTGTTACATACCACTGTTTATCTATCAACTCGCCACAGGTCTATTGTTACATACCACTGTTTATCTATCAACTCGCCACAGGTCTATTGTTACATACCACTGTTTATCTATCAACTCGCCACAGGTCTATTGTTACATACCACTGTTTATCTATCAACTCGCCACAGGTCTATTGTTACATACCACTGTTTATCTATCAACTCNTGGTAGGGTGATTGTGAGATGAAATGGAGGACCTACAGTTTAACGTGGAATCCGAACCATGGTGGAGGCCTGGCATTCCACACATTCACATTATGTCTTGTCAGAGGTGAAGGAAGGGTTTGGTAATCAGATAAATCTGTGCCGGGACCGAGGATTGAACCCCGGCCGCCAGCACAGAAGTCTGACACCTTACCCCTAGACCACCAGGTCACCGTTGGGTCAATAAAAAAAAGCCCCTGTACTAGGTGCTAACGATCTCATTTGTATCACTTCAACACCTCTATATTCCTCTAAAAATTGAGTGTGATGAGTTGATCGTATTTCTAATATAACCAAGTTTGGTGAGCTGATGATTGCTGATCGGGGTTGAAATCTTGGCTGAGTGTACTGAGGATGTGTTTTTCTTAAACGGTCCCCTATTGTACCTCTACGTCAATGAGGATTAATTTCCTATAGATCCTGCCTTCTTCAACCTTATGACCTTATTGAAATGAGTTGTGGATAGCTGGTAAGGGTGCTAAGCTAAGGTGCAAAATAACTTTAAAATAACACCACTTGTTTTTCAACTCCAATAGAAAATACATAACACGATGAGCATGCGCTCAGCTGCGTCATGCACCCAATATCCGGCCTGTTCCTTTTATCACGATCGCTCCACCTTTAGGGCTCATTTCCTCTCGTCCCAGGTTTTTTCTGTTATTTATACACCCCAATTGAATACCATTGTTTAATAAACTCCTTGACACAAATAGGGAGGACATAGCGAAGGAGAGAGATACCATTAATTCATTGACAGCAGTGTTAATCAAACGCCAGTCCGGAATGTACTATTATTCATTTATGGTGATTAAGTCACCAACTGCTAGACCTATCATTAAGATGGGGAGTTAAAGGTGGTTCACAAAGTTGCTTTATGTAGTCTTGAAAATTACCGTGATTAAAACAAAGGAAGGGGCTGAATTAGACGACCCTACTTCACTACTTAGAATCTTATTATACCGAACAAAGAGGGTGAGCGCTTTTTACCCCTTCTATCCGGAACTTAGACGCCATGCTTTGAACTAAATATAACTAATGTGTTGAAACTCTTTGGCCGAACTAACTCACAGTAGTATTTTTTTTCATATTCCTTTAGGTTTATAAATTATCTAGTTAAGGTGGGAGTGTAGGGTATGCGAGTTGAGGGTAGTGTTTTTGCAGATTTTACAGCAAACAATTTTTTGACCAAAATAAATAAGATATTGCTTCAGAAGAAATATAATTTTTAATTTTCATCACATGGTGATAAGAACAGTCATTGAGTATCTATCATGGGCATATTAGTATTATATAATAAAACTTTTTAATCGAAGACAAAAACTGGTTATTAAATTCCAGGACAAACTTGACAGATATTCAAAAATTGTTGAGGTCATTCACCATATGTAGAAAATCAAACTCTATGTTTCTAATGAAGAATTGTTTTACTTATTTTGACCAACAATTTTTTTATACAAAAACTGTAAAAACACGGACCTTTTCTCTCGTCCCCTACATCCTCACCTTAGCGAGCGATATAAAAAAATATGTACAAAACAATGCTATCATAAGAGAGTTATATTTTTATAGAAAGAAAAGATACTTGATTTACTTTAGAATATTCACACATCAAGTCATAATAGCTGACTGGTAATAGATATCATCAATAACTATAAAATAACACTAATAATATAAATATTTTTTTAGCACCGCGTCATATTACCTGCTCGGATTATATGCCTATGTACTAATTACACAAATTGGCTAGGGATTAGGAAGGCTTAATTTATAGTAAGTGCACCCACATCTGCGTGGAGGGAGAGTGAAAAATGATTTAGGGAAAACCACCCTATGTGCACCCGACCAGGATTCAGCTCCAATAGGCAGTTAAGTCCTACACAAGATTAGCGAGTTAGACCACGCGGACAACGAATCAGGTAATATATTATTATTATTATTTTGCACCGCGTCTTGCTACCCGTTCGGGCTATACGCTTTAAGTACTAATTACGCTAATGGATTAAGTATTGGGAAGGTTGAATTAAAGGCAATCTAACCACATTTGCATGGAAGGAGAGTGGAAAACCATTTAGGAAAAAAAAACTCCAGTTCACTCAACCGAGAATCGAACCTCAATCTCACCGTCCTCAGCAGTCGAGCTCAACATGACTAGCGCGTTAGACAACTACGACTACGAGGCGGGTAGGTTAAATATTAAACAATATCAATGTTGACAGTAAAAATATACGTTTGTATTTTCTAAAAGGCACATGTTATGAACATTGATCGGCAGATCAAATTTTGACTAAATCGACGAGTCTTATTATATTTAGTTTAGGATATTATGTGTAGCATAAATGTTATTATTTGTTGGTAAAGTGTAAGATAAATTGGCCAGTAGCTTAGCTCTGTTGATAGCGAGTCTGCCTAGTAATGTAAGGAGTCCCGACATGGCTAAATATTGTATCGTTGGTGAAATTGGGGTTTCCTCCTGTCAGGGTGAGGAATTAATGGCCGGGGGGATTAAGAGTTTTGTTTGTTCTATGTTGAATTAGTTTATAATTCTTGTGCTGATATAATCAGTCGGTGCAGAAAGCGCACGTTAANAGGTATTTTACAATATTAATTATTATTTTTAGCACCTCGTCTTACTACCCGTTCGGGTTATACGCACTTACGCTAATGTGTAATGGTAGGGTGATTGTGAGATGAAATGGAGGACCTACAGTTTAACGTGGAATCCAAACCACGGTGGAGGCCTGGCATTCCCCACATTCACAAGATGTCTTGTCAGAGGGGAAGGAAGAGTTTGGTAATCAGATAAATCTGTGCCGAGACCGAGGATTGAACCCCGGCCGCCAGCACAGAAGTCTGACACCTTACCCCTAGAACGCCAGGTCACCAATACCTCAAATAAATTTTTTTTAAAAAGGTAAAAGACCAAACCCGTCTTTTAACTCTTCTAATGACGCAAACTGTTTTAAAGACCGTAAATAAACGTCGTTATTTAATAAAAACTTTCACACTGTGGCATTGTCTTTCAGACCAAGTATGCTCACCTATTATCGGGCGACTAACTCACACTTAGAAGGGGGAGGGGGCACTTCAGTGGCCGAATCGTCTAAAGCATAACTCTCGTGCTATACTGGCTTGCTGATGGCGAGAAGGTCGGGATTCGAATCCTTGCCGAATCGTCTAAAGCATAACTCTCGTGCTATACTGGCTTGCTGATGGCGAGAAGGTCAGGATTCGAATCCTGGTTGGGTCTGCTGAGGCTGGTTTTTTACTAAATAGTTTTCTCCCCTCTCCTTCCACGCAAATGCGGTTAGATTGCCTGTAGAACGCTTCCTTCCTCATCCCTACCCCATAAGAGTAATTATCATTATATTCGTATAACCTGAACAGGTAGTAAGATGCTGTGATAAAAAAAAAGAGAAGAAACAAAGCCCTAGCTAAATTGACTGAAACACCCGACAAGCCTTGTTTGTCTTTTTAAACACCCCGACAACTGAAGAAGTTTATTTAAAAAAATAAAAAAAAATAATACTCAGCCACTTTCGTGTTTCTTGCGTTTCTCAGAGTCAAACTGTTGAGAGCATGGTTGGCATAGGGGAGCGGTGAGGGAACTAAACGTTTGGTTTTGGTGTCTTGTCCATACAATATCCGTGAGTAGACTGCGTAAACACGCGCTCATTGCGTATTCGTCTAAGCGCTTCTTCCGCGTCACTGTTGTCTCCGCCGTCATTTCGATGCTCTTCTCCTTTCTTTTTGTTTAAAGTCTAAATAAGCATCCGTTCAAATAAAAGGTTGGCGCCCAAATGCCGGGAGAGGAAGGAGAAGTGATGCCTTAACAAAACTTGAGATGGGGAGTTCGTTTTTTTATGTTTTTTGGAGAGAGGCTTAAAGATTCTACTTCAAGGAAAAAAACTTAAAACTTGTGTATTTGACTGAAAGAAAACAACTTCCTTACTTGAAAACAAATCGTCGCTAATTTAATTATGTACAGTCTAATTTTCATTGGAAGGGCCTTATCTTAACGCAAGAAAAGTTACTAGATCTACTTCCACATATTTATACGTCAAGCTATACGACATTCAGCTGTCACTTTTGATAAATATTATTAATATGGTCTATTTACTAACACTATCAATATATTAAAATGCTATCAATGCTTACTGTATTTTTTATTTATTTTTCTAAGCGTTTCATTCTGTGAGAATTGGACTGTAGACACGCAGACCTTTCCCAGTTACTTTTCAAACCCCCCGCTCTGCGGAGCTAACAAGTTTTGTCGCAGGTTAAATCAAATGATTATTCAGTATTGTGACCTATTAATTATTATAATTAACTCGGAAACGGTTAGTTTGTTACTTGGGTGAACTTTGATCTAAAATACTTGTGTTTGACCTTAAGCTGTTTTTTATAGAGGTATAATATAGAGTAGTTTGGATAGTTTTATTTCAAAATGGATTGGATTGGTTCGATATTACTGATCTTACACTCTATATTTTTGGAATATTTTATTTAAATGAGATAGTAATTAATATGGTTTTGAAAAAACGTGCCTTTCCTAAACGTAGGACTTCCTGAGTCAGAATAGAGTTAGCTGACAAGAGAATACAATCTTACTTAACACTACAATTTTAGTCCCTCGATACCTCACGCCTTACTACCTGTCCGGACTATCCGCATATTTCACTAAGAAATTAAAGATGAGAAGGGTAGCATTTTAAAGAAATTGCATACGAGTGTTCATGGTGGCTGTGTGGGAAACAATTTAAAAAGAAACTCGATACACAGGATTCAAATCCTACATCCCCAACACTAGCAAAACATATAATACGAGACTGACATCTTTGTTCATCATCTCACCAGTGCGGATCACAAATTTTACATTCAGGATTATTAATCTGGGTATTAGATTAATTCCAACACCTATTTAAAACGGCATCAGCGTGTAGAAGAGATAGTAAAACCGCAAAACCGCAGGTGGAGAATCACCGCCAAGGAAACAAGCCGAGATTTGAACCTAAGCTCACCACCACCAGCAATCGGTTCATTGTGATACCTCTAGACTGGTGCAGTTCTAATAATTCGTCGTGGCATCATTATGAGAATTTTTTTTTTTCACCGCCTTAAAGTCAAATTATGACTGATCGGTTATCGAGTATTTTCAGAGTGAAAATTAAAGTGAGGGAAAGGGGAAACTTCCTCACCTCTTCCCTTGAAATCTGTTTCCTCGTCTTTCTCGTGAAGTGTTGCCCTTATCCCCACCCGAAATGTTTTCTTTTCCTTCTCTTCCCAATTATTGCTAAAATATATATGATTATTCACTTATTCAAATAGCTCATAAATGTACTGTTGTGTTGATTAAAAAAGTGTCTACCCACTTCGGTGGACACGTGGTCTAGCGCGCTAACCTCGCAGTAGATTATACTGCCGTTGATGGGGGGATAGAGGTTCGAATCTCAATCCAGTGTACTAAGGGTGGTTTTTTCAAAATTATTTTCCGTGCAAATTCGGGTTCAATTCCAATTAATATAGCCTCCCGAATACCTAAAACCATTATCGTAATTAGTAATATTATTATTTATTTTTCATCCATCCCGACATCTATAGGTAGTTCTGGACTTAAGTCTACTTACATATTTTTGTCTACATCATCTGTTATATAATATCCAATTTTTAAACAATGATTAAATTATGTAATTTTCCCCTATTCTAACTGTCCTTATAATCCTACTACATAGTTTTTATCCTATTGGTTGGTCAGCCCCCGGTATTTAATAGGTTACATAAGGGTGTTACCTAAACGGGTAGTAAGGCGTGGTGCTAAAAGAAAGAAAGAGGGTCCTTACCTGGTAAGATCCTTAGCCCACTAGAAATAATTGAAGCAATCTTACGTTTCTTATGTTATAAATTTTTTCGAGAAACTTTAGTGGTGTAAGGTAAATATTAATGGCATTTTTTATTTGTTCGTTTTTATGTTCATGCAAAAATTAGTAATTTTGAAGAAGATGTTGTTACAGCAAATGAAATTTTAAATTATTATTATTATCGATATTTTTTATTCTTATCATAATTAATTACTTTTTTCTAACTATTCATCATTATATAACATTATTTAACCATTTTTGTATATCTTATTTTCTCTTGTAAGTATTATGTATTTGTAAGGTAATTGTGTACTTTCAGTGCTGGCCTGTTATAGGTCTTATGACTGTTGGCCAGCACTATAATAAAGTGAAATTGAAATTGAAATAATAATTATTATCATTAGCACCGCGTCTTACTACCCGTTCGGGCTGTACGCATTTACGCTGATGTGTAATGGTAGGATGATTGTGAGATGAAAAGGAGGAGCTACAGTTTAACGAGGGATCCGAACCACGGTGGAAGCCTGGCGTTCCACACACTCACAGGTTGTGATTAATACACGTCTTGTCAGAGGTTAAGTTTTAGAAAGTTGGCACTAGCTTTGTCTCATGAAATTAATATTGGACTGGATTAAAATCCCGGTAGAGTGTGCAAGGGGTGTTTTTCCACTTAAATAGTTTTCACCGAAGTTTGAACTTTCTCTTTCTAAGAAAAAACTGGTTGCATGTAGTCTTAACAACCATACTCATCCCTTCCTCCTTAGATTATATCAATAACCCTTGAGCTAAACGAACCTATTAACAAACAACATTTGTACCAATTTGGTGGCCATTTGGTACACGGTGTCACTTTCAAAATAGATTAGATTGCCGATGACGGGTAGATCGTGGTTTCGATTCCGGTTGGATGTACTGAGGGTATTTTTTGCAAAACGTTTTCCCACTTTCTATTCTCACAATTATGGATAGGCCTACACTGCCTTTAAATTTGACATTTCTTATCCCTAGCTCAGCAGAGTATTTAGTGCATAATATAATTGTACAACCAAAATGGGTAGTAAGACGCGGTACTAAAAAAGATATAGTCTTTTAGTTAAAAAATCCCCCTCCCCCCCACTCTTTATTGCGCAAACTTAAAAAAAACTAATTGTCATAAAAAATTACTATTTTCACCACGGTAGTCGTGCGAGCTCAGCTAGCTGATCGCCCATTGGCTTAGACGGATTCAAAACATTTAATTTGAAACTACAATAAATTAGTTAAATGAATTAATTTAATGACATACTCTCCAAGTATTCTCAACTGGTTTGAGCTGATCTAGTCCTGTCCGAACCGATGGGTGGCAAGTCTTGTTCCTCGTGAAAGCAGGTTGCCAAAACTATACTTGTTTACAGTCTCTGAAGGAAATATATCTCGCAGTGCTGCCATCTGCACGTGCTTGGGTATCTTGCCTTTATTCAAATATGAACAATCCCGCAACGATGAGTACGTTGGTATTGGCAGCATTCTTATACTATTCTCCTAATAAACTTCTTAAGGCGGGGACGGACGTAGGGGACGCTAAGAAAAGGCCAGTATTTATGCATTATATATATATATATATATATATATTGTTCTGCCAGAATAAATAAAATATTGCTTCAGTAGAAACATAGAGATTAATATTCTTCACATGATAGCCTCAACAGTTGTTGAATATCTGTCATGAGCATAGCAGAATTAGATGACAGGCTTTTTAAACGAAGATAAAAACTGGTCATGAAATTTCACTACACGCTTGACATATATTCAACAACTGTTGAGTTGACTTGTCTAAGAAAATTAAACTCTTATGATTTTACCGGAGAGCTATTTGATTTATTTTGACAAAATACATGTTTTGATATAAAAACTGTAAAAATTGGCTTGCCTTCCCTACACTCCCGCCTGAAAACACAGTTGAGAGGGGAGGTTAGCAAACAGATAGCCGAAGGGGAAAGGAAATAATATCAGCCCTACCTCCTTAAGACTCGCAGTTCCCTCTGAAATTATTGATGATATCTGATACAAAAAGTACTCTTTCCTTGCTAAGATTTGCAATTACTTCAGGGGTTGTCACCTAATATAACTGGGAGAGAGAAGATAATATTATTTCCGTTTGACCTGCAGTACCCTCAGAGGCTGCAGCCGAATATAGCAGGCGTCACCTGCAGAGTAAACGCCGAGCTCAGGTGAGGCGAGGTAAGACAGAAGAAACCGGCTGCCGGCCGATACTAAACCATTCACCCTTGTAGACCTGCGTTGGGCGAGCTGGGAACATACGCACGTGACACGCATAGTAAGCGGCCATCATGTCGTGCGTGTGTTTGTCTCAGCATGGGGGTCGCAACCCACGCGAGTCCCGATGAAAGAAGGACAGGTCATTTCTATAAGTATCTCAACCCACAAGGCTAGAGAGTGTTTGGCAAGCTTGACTTTGACACTGAAGGATGAGTGACCTGCGTTATTGTTTAACATATATTTTTTTTAAATAACATAATTTGGAGAATACTTGTGCAACACCTTAAAATATACTTTGATGATTCTTTAATAGTCGTTTGTAGTAAGTGATTGCTTGTATTTTTTTTTAAATTTAATTTCATAATAACATTAATTTAATATTGCTACATTAATTTCGAAATTTGTTTGACATTTTTGTGTCTAACTAATCTATTTGTGTTCAATTAATGAAAAGTTTTAAACTTACCATTGTGATGTTATGATTTTATCCACCATTTGAACTAATTTATATTTGAATATTAATGTTCTGTGTTATTCTTTCTTCGTGCGTGTGTTTGTCTCAGCATGGGGGTCGCAACCCACGCGAGTCCCGATGAAAGAAGGACAGGTCATTTCTATAAGTATCGCAACACACAAGGCTAGAGAGTGTTTGGAAAGCTTGACTTTGACACTGAAGGATGAGTGACCTGCGTTATTGTTTAACATATATTTTGTAAATAACATATTTGGAGAATATTTGTGCAACACCTTAAAAGATACTTTGATGATTCTTTAATAGTCGTTTGTAGTAAATAATTGCTTGTATTTTTTTTTAAATTTAATTTCAAAATAACATTAATTGAATATTGCCACATTAATTTCGAAATTTGTTTTTAATTTATGTGTCTAACTAATCTATTTGTGTTCAAATAATTAAAAGTTTTAAACTTACCATTGTGATGTTATGATTTTATCCACCCTTTGAACTAATTTATATTTGAATATTAATGTCCTGTGTTATTCTTTCTCTTGTCTAGAATGAAAATTTAATTTATTGTTTATTGCAAAACATTTCACTGTCCTTATCTTGATCAATAGGGGATGGACCATCTAACAGGACTTGTGATACTAACAGGATACATAAGTAAACTGTGAAACATTTTGGAAGATCACGTGGTAAATAATGTTGGTCAAGATTGTCGTAACTGATACCATCGCGCGATAGTCCTTTTCATAAGGCGCCGTCCTTAAATTTCGTAAGGTTTATTGTTGGAGGGGGGCTGTATTTTCTTATATTTCCTTACGAGGTGGGTCAAAATCCATCTTGCGAAAGATTATTTTTTATCAATATTTATGGTGAAACAAACACTTTTAAACGTTCATTTTTGTCAGAAAATAAATATATTAGTTATACGAGTTCACTTATATCTAGTTTACTTATGATGGGTTACACCTAATTTTACGCTAGGTCTAATTAGATTATTCTAAAATTTCATATCCCTCTTTTTGTTACCAATCCTTACGTATAAAAATAATCAAACGATTAAATAATCTAATTTACTGAATCATTAAAAATTAAGTAAGATAGGGGGGCAGGGAAGAGTAA
>CABFOW010000700.1:108455-142359 GCA_902141385.1 Timema californicum | reverse complement strand
TTTACGTGGGGGAAGGTTTTTTTTTTCAAAAATCATGAAAAAAAGCCTTACATAATTTAAGGACGGCCCCTAACAGCATAATGTTAGAAGGTGTCACACTGTAAGGTTAGTTAGTTTTACTTTAATTTACTATAAAATAAATAAGGTCTTCTCTAATGAATATTTTCATAAGCTTATTTCTTAAATTAATATAGTCCTTCACCGATAGGATGCGATTATAGTATTGTAAAATGCGTAACATGTAAAACGAATGCGTTATATGCTTATCAAAAGAAAATAAAGTACTCTTATGTGCATATGAGACTTTTAAATATTAAATATATATAATTTTAGCTACTCATATTTATCAATTGGTGAATCAAAAGAACTACAAAATTGCCTTTCCAGGGGTTTGACCGCTAAGTACTGAACCTCCAAAGTTTGTAACATTAGACATTAGACCATTGCTTGGATTTATACTAGCCTTTTAGTAGCACTAATTGGTTTTTTATTCATTTACAATCGTGCTAGAACAGCTGTCTGTGTTTGATTTAGCTAAAAAAAAGTCAAAGGGTTAAAAGAAAAATCAAGTTGTTAAAACAAATTACAAGTGAATAGAACTAGGGCTAAGCCCCGTCTACTCTAGTCAGTCGGTTATGCTAACAACTTTCCTACCCGTGCTGGTGTTTGCGATACAGAATAATTACTACTATTTATATAAAAAAATAAGATAAAACATATTTGCTTAGGAAAATGTTCAGCTTTATTTTTGAGAGATAAGCGGTTTAAATACCAAAACCTAAATGTTCGTTACATATAAATTATTTTTATCGCTGTACTCTTGTTCCCACTATATTTTTTTAGCACGGTAGCAATTTAAAAATAAAACAATCAATACACTAATTTTGTTTCCTTTAGGGTTTGGGTTAAACACGATGGTAATTTAAAAATAAAACAAACCTTGAGTATTAAATTGCGTGATATTCTTGATGGAAACTTAAATAACTATTTAATAGTACGCATTCGGTTGAATGAACCTAATCTTAATCCCGAAGATAGTTTAAAAATAAGGTACTTATTTATTAATTTTTTGTTGTTGTTTTTCCGCTTCTTACCACCCATTTGGATAATACGTATACAGTATGTACTATTTATTCTAATGCAGGAGTGGCCAAACTTTTGGATCTAGTGAGCTACTTTAGAGCAGGAAAATTATTTGCGATCTACTTCGAAATCATAGTCGAATATTGTTTGGTTTATTGGTAGAAAAAATTGTAACCCATTTTGTTTTTTAATAGTAATATTATATTATATGTTAAAATGTATAATCCTTTCATTGATTGAAATTAAGTATTTCATTAAACTACATTATACTTCATTACATAACTTCACTGAAAAAAGAAATATATCGTTAAACACTTGACTTTGAAGTTGATGCATGACTCCTGCATAATCTTAGGATAGTTTGGTGAATGAGGGTTTATAAATACTCGGGCGCAAACGAAGGCAGGGTTGTAAGTGGTCATTAGTTAGACAACTTCTATATTTAGATTCTTATAATCATCATTTGAGAAAGCGCTTTAAGCCTTTTTTTTAATTTTATTTTTTTCGATAATTTTTAATCGATCACCTGTTTGACCACCTTTACTCTAATATGTTAAGGATGAAGAAGGTTGAATTTAGAAGTAGTACACCGGCATTTGAGTGGAAAGGGAGTTGAAAACAATTTAGGAAAAAAAAACATCCAGTGGGCCTGACCGGGATCGTACCCCTATCTCCCCGTCATCAGCAGCCAGTTTTTTTTTAAAAGAGAGTAGCGCCTCAGACCATGTGACCGCCAAAGAGGATCTAATTTTAACTATATGATGGGGTAGCTTGTTTGTTATTTGTTTTTAGAACTTCAACCGAATGATTTAATCCCAATGATTTAATATAAGAGGAAAGAACAGGAAGGATACTTTATATGAAATGCACCTGCACTAGCGGGAAGATAGGATTGGAAAATCACAGTAATAAATCGCGTATGTAAAATCACCCTCACTATATTCAACAGAGGTTCGAACCTTGACCTCCCCATCAGCAGCAGCTATCCAATCTCTCTCTCTCTCTCTAGCCTTATGCCTTATAAGGCCTTATAAGGCTCAGTCGCCTTATGTGTAGACTATTAGATACTCTATGGTCACAGAACGTCGCCCAGGGTTCAACATAGGAGGTTGTCTACACGTCGTCCTCAATGAGATGACGTGTTGATAGTTATTATTGTGTTGTGGAGCCGGGGTGAGTCTTATCCTAACTTAAGACTAGTTTACCAAGCCCTGGTGAGCGTTGAGCTTATTCCTCTTAAGGGAGAAATGCCCGAGTTGCCAGCCGGGAATAGAACCAGGGACCCATAGGCTTGTAGCCAGGTGCACTGACCACTACAGCACGGGGCCAGCTAGGCTGTCAGTATTAATGAAGTAATAATTAATACTGACAGTCTGAATGATCGTGTAAGGACAGCACTGATGGATGGACTTACGTAAATATTTTGACGTGATCCGAATTTCCTGATCACATCAGTCTCAGTCCATCAGTCTTGCAAGTGGTGCAAGAAGCTGACAGTGAGACTGACAGTATGACTGACCGTGCGCAAGCGCTCGTCACTATTAATTCCTTTAGTCTCAGTAGTTAACATGGACTGCACAGGACTTTTTCTTATCATTCGTGTTGTTGCACGTTGCATGCAGGGGCTGAGACTGATAAAAATAACTACGCTAAGACTGACCGTGTACAGTCTCGTTGTAAATACTGATGCATACTGCCAGTCAAACTGATCGTTTAGGGATCCTATAAAACGAGGGATCGGCAAGCTTTTTGGTCCCCGATCGATTTTACATTTATCAACGGTCCCGCAATCACCACATTGTTTCTCCACTTTACTGTTTAGTTTGTCTATATATTTCATATTTAAATCGGTGTTTGTCAAAGTGTGGTCCTTGAACCACTGGTTGTCCGCGGCGGCCATTAGGTGGTCTGCAGTATCTCAGTAAGTTTAATATTAATAATAATAATAATAATAATAATAATAATAATAATGAATCGAAGAATATTGATCAATGATCCCACATAATACACACATTTTAAATGCAAATGATTTAATATAAAATATTATTACTATGCTGTATTTTCTTTCCTTGGTAGACCAAAGTCACGGAGAAAAGGAAGTCTGTATAAACCTTAAATCAACAAATCTGAACAATTGAGCTTAAGAATCTTAAAAATAGTAAAACAATTATGTAATTAATTTAATTAATTATATAATATTTTCTTTCGATATTTAAATTTGTTTTTGTATTGTAGACCTATTTATAATCTTAAAATGTAATCGCCTAAAAATAATATTTTTCCTGCATAGTTCTCGAATCTTCTTTCGTCTACCCTTTCTCTCTCTCTCCCTCTACTCTCAGGGCCCAGTCGGTACTCCAGTGCGCATAGCTTCTATTTGGTGGTCCACCATCACCAAAACATTGCGAGCACTGCCTTAATTTCAACCTTTACACAAATAATTACGTCCTCACATTTATGACTCAAATAATTATGTCCCCACATTTATGATAAAAAGCCCGCTTCGGTGGCTGTATGATCTAAGGTGCTAATCTCACAATATACTAGTCTGTAGATGATGGGGAGATCGAGATTCGAATCTAGGCCGGGTTTACTGATAGTGATTTTTTAAAAATATGTTTCCACTCTCCTTACATGCAAATGAAGGTACACTTTTTATAAATATAGCCTTCATAATCCCTAAATACTATGGACGTAATTAGTACATAAGCGTATAATCCGAACGGATAGTAAGATGCGGTGTTCTAAAAATTAATTTTAAAAAAGTAAACGGAAAAAAACAACTCTACACGCTGTCTCTCCCTTCTGAACTAAAGGTTACGGCTCGTATTTTGGTATAGAAGAAAAGTGAATCGTTGGTAAAATCAAGTATTCCCCTTTCACACTTATGAATTAACATTCGAGGCTCTGCGCGGTGGGTCTGTTTTATATTTAATTATTGTATAGGTTGTGTACTGATTTAATCAGTCAGTTTAAAAAGACTACGTTAAATATCTAAAAAAAAAGATTTATTATTTAATCGTCTTTCTTAAATGCTTTGTTTTGTAGCTATTCGCATCGTTAGCTACACATTCTAGTGCGTCAGGTTAGTTATATATATAAGCAAAAATAAGCGCATACATTCATGCATCCCTGAGTAATTATATCAAGTTTCGGATTAGGATGTTCTTTGGTTTTTTGAGCTACCCTCACCGGTGACCACGAAATTTAAGATGTCAAGCTTGTATGTAATATGTGTACACAAACTAAGGTTTACCTAAATTGGTATGCCCATACAAAGCTCCCGCTTTCTATGTTTCTAGTGCTTTTTTTTAGATACCCGAATTGGTGGTCTTGATGTCTAATACGTTACACTTTCGATGAAAGTGAATTTTAAAATACACCCAAAGGTGGACACATTGATGTTTCACTAAGTCAGATGCCAAGTTTCAAACTTATTCATTTCATGATTTTGAAGTTACCTACACTTGTCTACTACTTTTCTTGATTTTAGATATACCCACACCATATCAAACAGTGTAGGTAAAAGATAAAAATATGTAAAAGTTTTAAAAAAAACTACTTGTGTGCACATTCTCAAGTTTCCTTTAGTACAAATGCTAAGTTTTCCCTTTTTATGTTTTCCTGTTTGAGGACTATCCATACCACTGGCCACGTGCTGTAAGTGTAGGATGCAGGAAACGCGAGTTAAGGATAATGTTTTTGTAGTTTTTATAGACAATTTTTTTTTGTAAAAATAAATCAAATATATTTTCTATACAAACATGGGAGTTTGATTTTATTGTGATATCATCAGTTTTTAAATATCTGTCAAGGGTGTCCTGGAATTTCATGACAACTTTTTCCTCTTCATTAAAAACGTTTGTCATCTAATGTCGCTATGCTAATGATAATTTTCTTCACAAAGTGATATCAACGGCTGTTGAATATCTGTCATGAGTATAACGGCATTAGATGACAAACTTTTCAATAAAGAGAAAAGGTTTTCATAGAATTACAGAATATACTCGACAGATATTTAAGAAATGTTGATTACACTATGTGAAGAAAATTAAGCTCTATATTTGTACTGAAGCACTATTTGATTTATTTTGACTAAATAAAGATTTGGTGTAAAAACTGCAAAAATACTGACCTTTTCTCACGTGACCTGCATCCTCACCTTAAGGCATCAAATTCGTAATATAGACCTATATAAAAGTAAAAAAGAATCACGTTTGAGATGCACAGCCTAAAGTTTCCTTAAGTATGCAAGATTGAAGTAGTCCCATATTGTCAATTAATTTTAATTAATTAATTATAGTTTATAAAACATATCAGGATATGGGAATCAAATCTGTAAGCTTTGATTTAGCACACCAATGTTCTACCACCGAGTTAAAGGCCGAGTCTGTGATGGACGTATGAACTCATCGGCCCCTATAATTATCGTTGAATCACATTCACCAGTGACCTTACTGTCACTCCACCAGATTTACTTGTACAAAGTTGTCATTTTTCAATTATGTTACAACTGTGCCCGTAACCAAAGTTAATTTCCACCTTAAAATCGCAGTATACACTTAACCTCAAACTTCTTGGAAAAGGCGTGAAGGGAAGGAAGGGATTAAATTGAGAGGCTTAGTGATGCTACGTTCTTCCATGATCCATGGCGAATGGCTCCTTACAGTTAGAACTTTCGTGACGTGAGACGAGTTCGCCCTATATATTCTATTCCCCATTCCTTTGTTCAGAGTCCAAGCAAGCAAGTAGTCAGGCGGGTAGTGTTGTCCTCCTCAACATTCTGACTGCGGGGACTACGTCTGAAGTAGAACCCGTCCTGGTTCTAATTGGCCATTGTTAGCGTCGGTGCTGTCTCCACGAGCACCCTCATAACCAGCTCTGGGCGCCTCTCTTATCCCTCGTCCACTGGGGTCTAAGGGGGTGCTCGTCTCGGGGACTGATCCCGAATGAGAGTTGGCAATGAGGCTGTTCCACAAATGTGGCTTGGTGGGACGCACCTTAGACATTACGATTAAGGACGTTACTTACTTGGGGAATTTCAAAGGTCTTATGCGAATTGAGTTGTATCTTAACTTGACGCATTTCAGCACTATGAGCATTATCACATAAATGTATTAAAAAGAAAGGGAGGTAATAAAACTAGCAGTTCACCCTGTGAGATCTTTTGTTTACCTCCTTATGACACTCCCCCTCTCCCGCTGACGAGCATAAACACACGTTTTATGGTTTTCTTCTGAAGAAAAATGATTTGTATTTCAAATAATAATTTCTTGTTTCTTATTCTTATTCTAGATAGATTTTAGGTTCCTTTTACTGTATTAACTATATTCTCATAAAAAAAATATATCCTAATAGCCAGATTCATCCTCAAACTTAGTGTACCTCGAGTGCGGCTCTATACCAGACACAAGACGACACATATCTGGATCAAAATGGAATGGGCAAGTTTTATAAACGAAACTGGCCCATTCCATTCTGGTCCAGGTAGGTGTTGTCTTATATTTGGTATAGAGCCGCACTTGACACGCATTAAGTTTGAGGATGAATCTGGCCCTTAGTCAGGGTTGTCCAACGTTTTTCATCCCAAAGGCAAAAACTGATTCTTAGTTTACACTGACGGCTGAAAATATATTTAATAATCTCATCATTTTCGTGTACCTAAAATAATAAACTAATAATTATTTTCAATACTTACATCTCAATTTTATTTTTTGTTAGTAGAATCTTTCAAATTTTACTGCCAAAAAAAAGTTCATTTATTTTCCAAAACTGTTTAATGAAAATATGCTTGCACACATGCTTTCGCAATATAAATTAATATGTACTTATTTCTAAAGATTTTTATTCATAAAATAAATGGACAATTAAACACAAACATGACCTTTATAAATAAATCAATTTATTTTAATTATTATCTATTTCACACATACTTTTATAAAATCAGATATAATTAAACGGTACAAATTAATTTTAACTCTTCAATGTTTCAATTTGAAATAATTTAATGATAACACCGAGCAGTGTGTTCGTTTACTGTAGACAGAATGTTTAATTCCATTTGAGATGTGGACAAATCAAGTGAAGAGACAAATAGCCGAAGCTATTATTTACGCTTTTTGTTGAGGATTTTCCTCACTGGTTAGAGCATTGGCGTACTAAGCCAAAGGTCCCGGGTTCATTTCCCGTGTTCAGGTGTCATTTTTCAATTTTCAAAATAAAATGAAGTGAAGATAAGAAGCAATATTTTTAATATATATTTTTCATTTATTTTATTTATAAAAATTGAAAAGACGAGATAAAAAAATAAAATAATACTGTTTACTAGCCTCCTTAAGATTTCACTTTTTGAAGCATGCGCCAAATTAATAACTAGACAAACAAATACCTACAACTTACAAACCCTATACAAATTATAGTACACAAGCTTGAATAATGGCTTTATTTTTTAAAATCACAATTCAAGGAATTCAAAATGAAACTAGCAACAGTGAGTTTTTAGTGGCTAGATAAGTTGCACGTAGTATTTTGTTTTAGTTATTAATTTGGCGCTCACTTCAAAAAGATTTAAAGAAGATCATAAAAAGTAACGTTTTTAATTTTATAAGGCGGTTTTAATTCAGTTTGATTTTTTGTAAAAATATGTTATTTTGAAGTTTTTAGTTATATTTTAAAAATATGTCTTTATGAAAAAAAGTTTGCAAAAATAAAGCGATAAACCTGCTTATAGATTAAAAATAATAACAGGAATTCAGAGAAACGGCGTAAAGAAACTCATACTGAGCGTGAGCTAAGGCTCTTTGGAATGAGGGAATATGTCAATTCCAGGTTAGCTAGAAAGATGACGCACGAAAAAGAAGATTGGCTCAATTTTATATAGGAGCGGATATCAAATTAGACTCCCGAGCAACGATCACAGCGTTAATATGTCAATTCCAGGTTAGCGAGAAAGATGACGCACGAAAAAGAAGATTGGCTCAATTTTATATAGGAGCGGATATCAAATTAAACTCCCGAGCAACGATCACAGCGTCTCTCATTGATTCACGTGCGTTTATCAATTGAAGCTGCCGATCAACGTTCTCATAGCTACAGCTTAATACATAAGAGATTATAAGACAGTACGTAAAACAGCGTTAACGTCGATTAGCCGATGCATGGAACAAAAACTGCCAGAGATTACAAAACAAACGGCTGACGGAAGAAATAGTCGCTTGCGTCAAGTGGCTCGTAACTGAAGGCGTGTTTTCGATGTAGACCCTTTTAATCTCTCAATTATGAATTTGTTTGCTGATGTACTTTGTACAATTTATGTAACAAAGTGTTATGCACACAGCATAACTCACAATTCGGCTCTGATAATACCCACAGCCAAACTTTGTTTATAAAGTTTCACATGATTAAAGTATTTTGAATATCGGAATGACATCGAGCTTTGGACTAACATAAGGCTTTGCATCCTCACGCTATAACAATCCAATGCTAGGCAATTAGGGTGAAAAAATATTTTAATGTCATATATGTAGATTTCTTTCAATTTATTTTTTCTTTCTAGCTTCCAACTAAGTTAATTGGAAGAAACCTATATTTGAGAAACTTGCTCTACAAAATAAAAAAATAATAATTGAACTAGGTTTATCTTCATTCACAAGTTGTGTTTAATACACGTCTTGCCAGAGGTGAAGGAAGGGTTTGGTAATCAGATAAATCTGTGCCGGGACCTAGGATTGAACCCGGGTCCCCAGCACGGAAGTCCGACACCTTACCCCTAGTTTATCTGGTAAAAAGTTATGTTTGAACATACATAGAAAAACACACTGGTTGAATTAAGAACCTCCTCTTTTTTTAAAAGTCAGTTAAAAAAGTACATTGTCATAGTACAACCAAACATCGAACATATTTTTAAGGCGATATTTATTTGATATGGATACCGTTCCTTTATATACTATCTCCGAAATTGGCCAGGTAGGAGGTTATGAAGTTATTCTTTTGTGACTCTGATTTCAATTTGTAATTAAGAACTTTGATATTTAGCTGTGGCTACGATGGGATTATTATTGAGTACAAACTGGTGTTTCATGGCGTCAAAACTAGTGATCTTAGAACGATAGGAATTAAATACATAATAATGTGAGTAAAGTTCACATCCTAGTGATTTTTTTCTTCCAGGAACAGGCCTTTTTGGTATGTAATTTATGAAATTGTCCATTTTTTTAATTTTTGTTTTCGAAAAATAAATTGATGTGATTCTTAAATGCAGTTATGTTTGTTTATTTTGGCCTTGAAGTTTCAAATTTAGATCATTTGGTGTCAATTAAAAAATAGTATTCTATGACGCGAATTTAATCAGGGACCATTAGTTCATTAGATAGACATGATACCACCTGAACCAAGTTGTTGGAACGCGTGGTTAAGGGATGGAAAACTATGACGCTTGTGTGAACGTGATGAGAATTCGAATCACGACCAAGTGTCCAAATGGCCTGTTTAACGCCAATCGACCTCCACTGAGGGATTTCTTTCTCTCTTTAATATTTCATTAACTTTCTACACTATACATACTGCTGTTTCCCTCTTTCATTTTTATCCAGTTCTAATTTTACATTTCAACATATTGCCCTATTTTCTTCATATCGTCATTTATATATTTTAAAATAATAATATTTCTCATCTTTACTTAATTTTATCTTTCATTCTTCCCATACAATGAATGTATATTGCCTTCTCTGCCTTTCATAATAGTATTCTTACTCTCCCATCGTCTTCATTCTCCCTCCTTTTTTTAGCCCTATTTTTCTGGCCCCTATTTGTATTAATATTTTGATCTTGACGACTCTCCATTTTATATTCCTCTTCTCTAATCATTATATATATATCACGTTCCTCTCGGAAATCTGTTAAGAAATTAAATGGTTAAAATCCAATTTTGGGTCAAATTTGTGTAACAGAAAATAGCTTAGAAACACTTTGAGGTAAATATGCTTTAATTCATTCTTTTATTCAAGTTTTTATCTAAATTGCATATAAAGAACCACTTCACAATAATGCATGCACTATAAAATAACATAACAAAGTTACACTTCAATGCATACATAGTAGTTGAAAAATAACAAAACTATGTTTAAATTCATACACACTATAGCAGCTTTAAAATTACGAAATTATACGTTGAGTATTTTTTCAGTAAGAAACAAATATTTTGCATATTATTTAAATGGTACCTTTTAATTTAAAGTTACCACTTAGCATTTACTCTGCAGAGATACATCATAAAATAATGAAGTAATTTAAAAACCAAACAGATTGTTCAAGTAATATTTGACTTGCTTATTATAAATAATGAATGTAGTTTTAGAATAATTTAGAAAAATACTGACAGAGTAAATATTTTAATTACTATTTTTGTTTGATAAACATTTTATTCTAAAAATAGTTTAGCTACACAACAAACTTTTGCTAATTAAAAATTGTAAATGGTTCCGACAGCATATTTCACAACCATCGCAAACCTCTATGAAAGCAGACAACTAAAACAAAGGAAGGGGTGGTTTTTTTAAAGACACTAAAAGAATTATAGTTTGATATAAGTCAAAGAAACAACCTTCTTTGCTCATTTATTTGTCTGCCAGTCTGATAAATAGAATGTCTGGGCTTAATATCCGTAACCCACATATGTTTTTTCCCATAGAGCAAACGTTTATCAGAAACATCGATGTTATTGAACTTTAATCCTAAAATAGTTTCCAGGAACATGTAGGGTCAATTTAAAGAATTTTGAGAAATTTCCTTTCAAAGTAATAATCAATATTTCTATTTAAAATGGTGAATGGTCGGTCATTTAGTGTTTACGAATCTCTTTGGGGAACTACTTTTTAATGCGGAATGCTACTACCCGTTCAGTTTATACGCATATGTATTAGCTTTTCTAATGTGTTAGGGATGAGTAAGCCTGAATTAAGACAAATTGCACCTGCATATGCGGGAAGGAAGAGTGAAAAGTCATTTATGGAAAATATTCAGTATACCTGACTGGGATTTGAACCCAGATCTTACCGTCATCAATAGTTTAATCCATCACGAGAGTGACACCTGGCTTAGACCATGCATCCGCCGAAGCTGGTGGGAACTTTATTAATAAAATAACAGTCGGAAGACAACACAATTTGTAACGGGCACCATAATCTCTCATTAAGAAGTGTTACCCACATCGGTGGCCGTGTGGTCTAACGCGTCACTCTCGTGGTGGATTGATAGTGACGGGTAGGATCATCGATTAAGGTAGGGTGTAATGATGGTGGAGTTTTCTAAATGGTTTTTCACGCTGATTCTACAAAAATGTGGGCACAGTTTATCTACATTTCTACCTTACTTATTCATATTCCACTATCGTAAATAATGCATGCGTATTACCCGAACGGATACTAAACCAAGTTAAGGAGATTTACAGTGAATGGAGCTTAGTTAAATCCATGGGTGTCCCTTAAAAAAATAGGTATATTTAGAATTCAGGGTGTAGTATATTATGTCTTTCTGCTTGAGGCTTAATTTATTTGTATATAAGCCATTGATTGAATCAAGTTGTGGTATTAAATATAATACTGGCTAAATCTAAATTCAAGGGGTCGTTGGTATAGCTTTCAAAGTTGTTTTAAATAATTTACGCCAATGGCCTGTCCACTGAGCTATCCAGGAGTCATCCCGTGCCCAAGATCCTTCTTCCCTCATATTTTAAGGCAGAGTCTGTGATGGCCGTGTGGAAATTGTCAGCTACATATAAGTGATCAATTAAAATCGCGACCTATCAGATTATGCATCTATCTTCAACTCGGGAGGGTTTTATGCTACCAATAGTATAATGACAATGTAATGACGGCCCTTGGATCGCTCAGTGGTAAGACTATTGGCGTACTAAGCTAAAGTTCCAATGTTCGATTACCGTTTCCAGGTGTATTTTTAAATTTAATTTATATGCTATTTGATGCTGCTATAGCCCTACTTAGCTAATAATAGCCTGGCTATTTAATTCATTAAAAGTATATTTGTTGGAAGCTATACTAAATAAAACAAATGGTACGGAGCTCCACACGGACTTTCTCACTCTATTGTTTAAAAATAAAAATATTTACTCAAAGCTCGTAAAATATGGGAATCAAAATGATATACACCCTAAATACCAAGTTTTATTATGATCGGTAAAATAGTTTAAGCTCTAGTTGGAGGTACAGACAGAAATACGGAAATTCAAAAACCACCTTTTCGGATTCGGAGGGTCATGAAACGTCGAGATTCATCAAAATCTTGAGTTATATTTTTTTTGACGATCACAATACTTTCTCTACCTGTATGATAGCGGGAAATTAAATATATCCATTTAAGATAATTTTGAAAATGTCTGACGATTGAAAAGTTGAATGAAAGGGTTTTTTCCGTACTCGTTTCTTAAATATTTTACGTCATATTTGACCATTAACATCAATATAAATTACTTGTAAAAGGGAGAAACTATATTTGTTATGTACCCTTCGTTTTCACTGGAAGATATCAATCTTACCTTACATGGTTCCGTTTTGGTGTAGCTTAGGCCTAAATAATATAGCCATAACATAATCTATCAAGGTAAGACTGTTGCCGTTCAAAATAAACTGAGTTCACATTAATATAAAACCTCTTTTTAAATACATTTTTAACAATTTTAAAAGGTTAAAATTATTGTGTATGTACTAAAACTACTTTTATTAATCGGTAAATATAAGTAATTACTATAATATTGTTATTTGTAAAATTAGATATCGTCTATTCTGACGTGTTGAAAAATGTTTCTGGAAATCATTTGGGAGAAAATCCCTCGGTGGTCCTGGAGTAAAGTGCTTAGCTTGTTGCTTCAGGACCCGATGTTTGTGGGTTCACACCCAGCATAGATCGATGGATTTCAGCTGAGTGATAAAAATCCTTAACACAACTTATTTCGGAGGGTAAGTAAAGCCATCGGTCCCCCATCACGATTGTGGTACCTGTTTGAAAAAATTCATGGAGATTATGTGAAATACCTTTCTAGAAGAATCTGTTAGTTCTTTTTCGGTCGCTCGTAGGATTATGTGCGGAAAACAACGGTAAACTACTACACCTCATGAATTCCCCAGTACATGTGTTTTTTCCCCAAATGGAGTGGGCGGGCGTCACTAATTGTTCAATGAGTCGAGTGCGTGATATGCTACGAATGGACCAGCCTTCGGGCTTTATACTAACGTGCTATTATTATATATATATATCTCTGAGAGATTTGATATAAAAACACAAAGAAATAGACACAAAGTGTAAAGCTGAGAGATTTTCTCCATATTTTTACTAAACTCTCCCCACACTAATGCTGGTGCACTTCCTCCAAACACTCTTATTCATTTCTACCCTTTTGATATAATATTAAATAGCCTTTTTGTGTTGAATGTAATTATAAAATGATGAGCATATTATATGTTCATACAGTTATGATAGGTATTTAATTACAGTAATATAAATTCTTTTGAACATAATATGTATAGCCATAGTGGAATTTTATTTTTGTTCTTTCAACTGTAGGTGTCATTACATTCTCCGATGAAAGTATTCGATTCAAACGCGAGTTAGTAGTCTAGTTTCATAATAATCCTATCTGTCACGAATTAAGCGTTTCGCTGGTATTTATTTAGTAAATATTCAATTTGTTGGAAGATGGAGATTATCCAGTGTTCTTTAAGCCTTGCTGAGAGCTATGGTTTACTCTTTTCCTTTTATTTCTGTTTCAAGTAATATGTTTTACCAAATAATTATGTAATTTTATAAAATACTAATATTACACATTTGGATTGTAATAAAAATAAAAAATAAGCTATAAGATGATGTTTGTTGAATGTAATTATAAAATGATGAGCATATTATATGTTCATACAGTTATGATAGGTATTTAATTACAGTAATATAAATTCTTTTGAACATAATATGTATAGCCATAGTGGAATTTTATTTTTGTTCTTTCAACTGTAGGTGTCATTACATTCTCCGATGAAAGTATTCGATTCAAACGCGAGTTAGTAGTCTAGTTTCATAATAATCCTATCTGTCACGAATTAAGCGTTTCGCTGGTATTTATTTAGTAAATATTCAATTTGTTGGAAGATGGAGATTATCCAGTGTTCTTTAAGCCTTGCTGAGAGCTATGGTTTACTCTTTTCCTTTTATTTCTGTTTCAAGTAATATGTTTTACCAAATAATTATGTAATTTTATAAAATACTAATATTACACATTTGGATTGTAATAAAAATAAAAAATAAGCTATAAGATGATGTGATCAAACACGTATATTTTAGTAATAATCTTTTGTATTCTCTTCCTTTTTTAAAAACTCTTAATTAAATGTGATACTCTAAGCATAGTTTTGTGTTTCCTTTCAACGGATATCATGAATTTAATTCATAAAACACCTTTTTGTTTATTTGTATCAAGACTTCTAATTTCATTCTAAAAATAAATCTAATACAAAAACTTCTTATCATATTATTAGGTGAATGATATCTATCGGAAGTTTTACCCTAATTTAATTTTTTTTAATAAAATTTTATTCGGAATGGCGTTTCCGTTGTAATACAAGGCTGAGAGGCTGACTTCCTTTATCCATGCTAATACACAAAGACCATCTTTGTATTTCTGTGTATTTAACAGTAGACCTCGCTCCCTCCATGTTCTTACCAAAACTACAGTTTTAAATTTTTCTTTGGATTTCAAATCGAAATATTTCCTATAACTTCTGCTTGGATTTGAAGTTTATATTTTTCCTTAGTGATCAAGTTAAACTGAAAACCAATTAAAATATTACTTTCAAAAGTACATTATATTAATTGAGAATGTACGTTGTTCGCGTGGTTTATGACATCAATCCCTCAATATATGTAAAAAAAAAAGTAGCTATATACGTTGTAGATTGCTTAGAATTATAAATTCGAATGATTTGTTATGAGTTATTTCACGAAAAAACTTTTTAGCATATTGAACGTATTAATAATCTAAAGTTTAAAAACTATGTAGACTACATAAATCGTTCAGTCTAATTTCAATTAATATCGCTGCTAAATTTTATAATAATTAGTACACACATTTGATAGCTATCACGGAACAAACAAATATAATTTTGAGTGCTCGCCTTCTTGAAACGGATAATTAGATTTAAAAACCATTTACATACATTGTTTGGCCCTTGTTCAAAGAATGTTCCTAACAAATTTCGTTAAATTGGTCCCTGCAGCTGATAGTTATTGCATAACAAATAGGCCTATATCCGAACATATAGACAGACGAAATGTCTAATGAGAAAGTTGAAGCAGAACCTCGTTTAGCTGTTCTGATCATACACCTAAATATTTTTGATCATCAGAATAGTTTATCTAACCGAGGGACCTCAAGAAAGTAAAAGGTAAACAATATGTGAAGTAAAATATAATTTTGTATGGCTAATAATATACAAGTATCCATCTCTTCAGCCCACCCCAAAAAAATGCCATTATTTTCATAACTATCACAACCAGTAATTTTAAATGAGAAATTATGGGGGGGGGGGGGGGGAAANNNGGTAGACCCTACATAGAGTGTCACAGATAAAACCGGCCCCAAAGGCAGAGTTTCTCAAATTCTTTCTTTGAAATGTGCACCACAAGCTGCTATGTATATTTTCAATAAATAAACATTTACTAGTTTCTCTTTTCCATACATTCATCTACAACATTTAGCCACGTATTGCATGGCCTACTCCTTCCTTTTGATTCACATAATCTTCCTTCATAAATTTGCTACTTAACTCGATCCACACTCATCATCTTAACATGCTCAAACAAACTTGAGATGTTTATTTCACATATACCTATTGTATCCCCTTTCAAACCGCACTCCTTCATCACCCATTCATTACTTTATATGCGTACATATTACAGCATATATATATATATATAAGGAAGATTTATCTTAAGAAAAGGCATTAATATTCAATTGGAATTAATGTTTTCTAACATAGTAGACTTCAAAAAGTATGAAAGACAATGGATGCTTACACAGGCAAAACTTTCTTTTGATTATCCCCGATTAGTCCTGGAAATAAATATGCCTTGACGTGTTCATAATTTCCAAATTCTTCAGATTAGATCAACTCAATTGTAATATATATATTACAATTTATTTGATCTAATATGAAGAATTTGGAAACTATGAACACGTCAAGGCATATATATGTATATATTACAATTGAGTTGATCTAATCTGAAGAATTTGGAAATTATGAACACGTCAAGGCATATTTATTTCCAGGACTAATCGGGTATAATCAAAAGAAAGTTTTGCCTGTGTAAGCATCCATTGTCTTTCATACTTTTTGAAGTCTACTATGTTAGAGAACATTAATTCCAATTGAATATTAATGCCTTTCCTTAAGATAAATTTTCTTTATTCTGTCCTCTCATGGTACGTTTGGTTATCAGAACAAGTACCAAGAAGAACAAACAAGACATTTTCTTTTAGAAAAACATGGAAGTTAAAAGACGTGCTTAGTCTTTCAAAAACACCCTTTTAAAGCTTTTAATCGTTATTTTTAAATAAATATACCATGCATCATCCAAACACTAGCCGTAAAACTCTTCAAACGAAAACGTTTCCTTTTGCTTTGTTTGTATTATAAAGCTTGATATGTAATAATCAAAAAATTATTGACCCCAAGTTTTTAACCAGGACTTTCCTCTACGAGGTTATTGACACCCCATACCACTAAGATACGTATGATAGTAATTATTTCAACTCTATTCGATGCTTGCTGACTTCATTGTACGCGCATTCCTACCCCAAAACTCTCCCTATCTGCACCCCCTAACTAATGACATCTTGCAATTAGGAGGGGATTGGAGGGGTGGCGATGCGTGTGGCTTGTTATTGTGTTAGCATTTCCATAACTCTGCTTGCATGGTTATTAGTGCTATCACAGCTGTACGATTGTCACCATACCTTGTATGTACATGAGTAAGTCCTCTGTTTACAATGGTAAAGCGTTGGAAAGGGCGAGAAGGAAAGGGGGGGGGGAGAACCAGTGCTAACTATTACCATCCTTCAAACCCTTATCTTGCAGCGTAATGCGTCACTACAAATAGCTACGTCTGACACACTGTATGGCATCCTGTCACTAGCGCTGCTTTATTCTTTAGTCATAGCCGCGCTGCGGGTTTTAGGTCCAAGGGACGCTGGTTCAATCCCATGTGGCCCATAAACCAAGATAATGTTTTGTGTGTGGGTTTCTTCTGCTGCTCAGATAGCGAGCTGCTATAAATACTCTTGGTTTTAGGGTTGGTTAAGGGTGCCATCTACTTGAAGAGAAATAATCTTACATTGCTGGGTTTTTTTAAATGGGAATGGTAGATCTGGAGTTTCAATGCCAATAAAATGAAACTCAACTATCTTAGAATTAATTATATGCTTTGAGTTATATATTTCTAGCCATTTACTTTGATCTCATAACTGTGACACTTAACATGGAACGTCGTTGAAAATAGAAAAGTTTAATATTTTATTTATTTTACTTTTAAATTATAACAATTAAAATGTAAATATTTTAATTATTTAAGAACACTCGTATGCTGATACTCTAATAAAGGCACAATTTAT
Source organism: Timema californicum (assembly GCA_902141385.1). Taxonomy (NCBI): domain Eukaryota; kingdom Metazoa; phylum Arthropoda; class Insecta; order Phasmatodea; family Timematidae; genus Timema; species Timema californicum. The sequence continues at coordinate 124,607 of CABFOW010000700.1, read as the reverse complement.
GAAACTATATGAAAAATAATAGCTAGAAAAAAAAATTATTTTCATTTTTTAATTCTCTTAACTTGTTGAACTCGAACCTTTAAATGAAACTAAGACCCCTAATAGATGCAATAAGTGTGATATACGAGATTACGTTTTCTAAACCACCCGACCCGCCTCGGTGGCGTAGTTAGCTAACGCACTAGTCGTGTTGAGCTCGACTGCCGAGGACGGGGAGATCGAGGTTCGAACTGGGTGTGGTTTTTCATTCTCCCTCCACGAAAATGCAGATTTACTTCCTCTAAATTCTACCTTCCCAATTCTTAATCCATTAGCGTAATTAGTACTTAAGCGTATAATCTGAAAGGGTAGTAAGACGCTGGGCTAAATAAAAAAAAATTAACTATCCAATCTAAAGTAAAACAACTGGCCCCTTAGCTCAGTCGGTAGTGTGACGGTTCCCTAAACAAAGGGTCGCGGGTTCGATTCCCAGCATGGCCAAAAAATTTACCATTGGTGAAATGTGGGTTTACCCTTTCACAGTGATGAATTAATGCCCGGGGACTGTATGTTGTCGATGTCCTAGTCTTGAGCTAAATTATGAGGTATATATATATACCTTATAATTTAGCTGAAGACTAGGACATCGACAACATACATACAACATAATATACATAGTATACATTACAACATTATATATATATAATTTAGTTACCCGCCTCGGTGGTGTAGTTGGCTAACGCGCTAGTCGTGTTGAGCTCGACTGCTGAGGACGGGGAGACCGAGGTTTGAAACTCGGTCGGGTGAACTGTTTTTTTTTCCTAAATGGTTTTCCACTCTCCCTCCACGCAAATGAGGGTTCACTTCCTCTAATTCAACCTTCCCAATTCCTAATCCATTAGAGTAATTAGTACTTAAAGCGTATAGCCCGAACGGGTAGTAAGACGCGGTGCTAAATATAAATAAATAATAAATAAGTAATTTAGTTCAAGACTAGGACATATACAACATCTAGTCCCCGGCCATTAATTCATCACTGTGAAAGGGTAAACCCACATTTCACTATTGATAAATTTTTTGGCCATGCTGGGAATCGAACCTGTGACCCCTTGTTTAGGGGACCAACACACTACCGACTGAGCTAAGGTGCGAGTTGTTTTACTTCAAATTGGATAGTTATTTTTTTTATTTATGTATATATATATATATATATATAGAGAGAGAGAGATGTATATATATATATATAGAGAGAGAGAGAGAGAGAGAGAGAGAGACCCGCCTTGGTGGCGTAGTTGGCTAATGCACTTGTGTTGAGCCCGACTGCTGAGAGCGGGGAGATTGAGGTTCGAATCTCGGTTGGGTGAACTGGGAGTGGTTTTTCCTAAATGGTTTTCCACTCTGCCTCCACGCAAATGTGGGTTCACTTCCTCTAATTAAATCTTACCAATTCCTAATCCATTAGCGTAGTTAGTACTTAAAGCGTATAACCCGAACGGGTAGTAAGACGCGGTGCTAAATAAAAAAATATAAGGCATATTAAGCTACGACAGGCCTAGCCAGCCGGTAGTGGAAAATATTGTATTTGAATAAAAATCTGACTCAGCCCACAGACTGAGTGTAAAATATAAAAATCTTAATGGAAAACGTGAAAGCGCATATGACAGAAAGTAGGAAATCTAGATTTTAAAAAAAATTGCTGATGAGTTCAGGTGTGGGTTAGGTCAGTGAATTGATTGGTTGAGGTTTATCTATTTCCTAAACAAATTTAGTAAATATAAAGAAAGTTAAAAAGAGGTGCTGAAAATCCTATTCGTTTATAAATCATTATATACTGCTTCATTTTTTTAAATACTCATTAATAAGGGAAACCCATTATTTTGACGTGCCTACTGGAATAATTTAATTCATTTCTGAGTGGCATTTGCGCTCGCGTACCCGTTCCCGAAAGTGGTTGTGAAAACACGCGTGACAATGCGACACATGCAGTCTATGTTAGAGGGAAAAAATAAAGTAGTCAAATTCTTGTCTTATGAGTGAAAACCGGCCACTTTTAGTGACTCGGACTGTACATATATGCCCCAGGTATGCGAGTCATTCTTGGCTCGAGCGGGCGATAAATAGCTCAATCCCCTACAGTGTTGGGCCGGTAATTGTCCACAATGCAGCTCTTTGTTTGTTGACCAGGTTGTTACCCCAACCCCATCCCCAATGCTACCAACACAATTGTCTAACCACTCGTTTCAGACGCTACGGACAAAAGCCTTATGTACAAGTTGGCCATTATTTTACCCAGTGTCCTTTCATAAAATAAAAGCTAATATTTTAATTAAAAATAAAATTACAACTATCGTTAGGAAACGTTTGCGATAGTAAATTAAAAAAGATAAAACAAATCAATCACATTTTAATTTAAAGAAAAGATTAAAAATTACAAAATATGTTTATTTAAAACAAATAACATTAAGTAAAAAGTAATTAATATTAATATATTTACGTCCAATTTTCCCCTCGAAGTATACCTTAAAATATATCGTTGATAAGTTCTAATTAAAAAATGTATCTCATATTTCTTTCCTTCAGAGAGAATTTTTTTAAATGCATGACACATGTTTTTATTTTTTTTTCACAGAGAGGTTCTTAGAGAAACTTATACATCTATCTAAATTAATAAAATAGTGTTTTTTTGTCTATCTTGAGAGTTATTGTCTTATATCTACCACACACACAGAGAGATCTGAAATTTTAAAAATTAATCTCTTTGCACATGAACAAAGAATGTGCACCTCAAGGATGAAATTTTAATGTTTTTTATTGGATATTTTTTAAATTTTATTAAAAACTGGGTTTGAAGAAATAAAATGAAGAGTTTTTTTTTCTGTCTCTTTGAATCAAAGAAAATGTAGCTAGTATGCTATATGAAAGATATCGACAAAATTAACTCAGAGGTAGAGTGTTTGGATCCGACTCAGGAAGTATGTAGCAAATATTAAAATCCCCGCAGGGTGCACCAGACTATTATTTTCACGCTCTTGCTAATAAGGGATTGTGTATTTATCCTAAATTACCATCCTAATAATAATAATAATAATAATAATAATAGGTATACATATCAAGATTTAATGAAAATATATATAATCCTGGGGTAGGATCTATTTTTTTTTAAACATGTCATTTTATATTTTACGTATACACTGTAACTACCAGAAAACTTATCGAAGTGTGATTTTCTGAGTTTTCATTTGACGGAAGCAAAATTTGGATCAGCTTAATAGTTTGTTGTCATTTTAAGATTTTTTTTTGTTACCGCACCTTATTACCTGTTCAGGCTATACACATATATTATAACTTCTCTAAAATTATAGCGATGAGGAAGGAAGCGTTTTATATGTAATCTACCCACATTTGCCTGGAAGGAGAGTGGGAAACCATATAGAAAAAACACTTCAGTAGATCCAACAAGGATTCAAACACCAATCTCATCAGCAGCAACAGGCTAGCCTAACACGAGTTAGACTCCTTAGGGAATTCAGCTACTGAAGCGTGTTTAAACTAAATTTAAATTTAGTTTTTAAAATACGGTAGAATGTTTCCCCTTGACTCAATTCACTTGTTTTCCAGCCTGCTCCAGTAGGCGTCAAGCTCGTGTTAGAATTGCCTACTCATAAGACCTGGGTTCAAATTCCGGTCGGGTTTACTGGGGGTGATTTTTTTCCTAAGTGGTTTCTCACCCTCCTTCCAAGCAAATACGAGTCAGTCACTTATAAAATTCTTCCTTTCTCATCTCTACCCCCTTAAAGTAATTACCATATATGCGTATAACCAGAAAAGGTAGTAAGATGGTGATAAGAAAAACCTGAGATTGAAAGAATACATTTGATCAAAAATATTTTGAAAAATAGCAGTTTAGTGATTTGTTTATTTTTACATTTATAATTCCAAAATAAATTAACAAATTACTAAAGTGATATACTCTTTTTCTCGCGAGTTCTTGGTTAATCGTGCCAGCACTGGCTATTAGCGATCAAGTTTAATGGTTCAGGAAGAGCAGGGTGGTTTTCATGATGCTGCACTAGCATTCAATCAGGAAAAGGATATAAAATTCACATTGTGAAGTAACCATCACTCGCGTGCCTTATCATTATTAAAACCTGGTGACTTGGACAGGTGTATTACCTTACGATTTTAGATACAGTCCGATTTTTTTAGAAAGAGCCTTAACTGACAGCTAGAAAAGCTGCTAGATCTACTTTCACATATTCATATGTCAGATCATCTAATTTTCAGCTGTCACTTTAGAAAGGTATATCAATACCTATAAAATAAAACTAATATTATAGTAAATGTTAACAACAAAAATTATCTTTGCATTTTCTAAAAGGCCCTACCAATGAAAATTGAGCTGTATCTGATGGTTACAAATATTACTAAATTCATATTTCATATTATATTAATTCAAACGCAAAATCATATATACTTCAGCGAATACTTTTGTCAGTTATAACCATAAAATAATAATAATTGATTAATATTAAGATTAAAAATTTAATGTCAAGAGGTTTTCCTTTAAAATATATTATTTATAAAACTAAACTTTTAATGAGATTCTAAAATAGACTCTCAATTCGATTTATCTTGTTTCGCATGCCAAGTAATAGTTTCTCGGTAAACCAGTGATTCATTTAAACTAGAATACCGTTCCTGGAAAATGTCGTCGTCACTACTAGGAATAAAAAAAATTGGGCCGCTCAAATGAAAAGGCAGAGGAATCACAAAAGACTTGAAAACTTACAAAGGCAGCTTATATCGGTGTTTCCATTGAAATAAGATCGCAAATTATAGTTTGCCATGCAAAGATTAAGCTCATTATGAAACAATATGCTAATGAGCTACTAGATAAGAGTAGGAATCAAATTTCTCCGAAAATATTTGTATTGCATATTAAAAGCAGTAAACAAATACCTCTTTCCTCACTATAGCGCAAAGTAAAACTGAAATCTCCTTTAAAATCAAGAGCCAGCATAGAAAGGAACATAGCCGTGACACCCTACCAAATTTGGTATGATATCGTAAATTGTACATACACACACATTAGGTGGTTTCCCTCTAAGAATTCAGGAGTGAGACGTATGTTTGATCCAAAGCTGTTGATACAGTCAAATAATCATCATTAGTGTGTTAGAAAGTCACCAAAACTAGTTTAAAATGTATTCACTTTACCATTGACTTTAAAGGTGAGGATGAAGGGAATGCGAGCTAAGGGCAGTATTTTTGCAGTTTTTTTACATTAAAACTTTTTTTTACTAAAGTAAACAAAATATTGATCTAATATTAACAGAGAGTTTAATTTTCTTCACATGGTGACAGTTCTTTAATGTATGTCTGTCAAAGGTATCCTATAATTTATTGACCACTTTTTCTCTTCATTTTAAAAGTTATGCTCATGACAAATATTCAAGAACGGTTGATACCACCATGGGAAGAACATTAAATTGTATGTTTCTACTGGAGCAATATTTTATTTTGGCCACAAAATGTTTTACTACTAAAATGAAAAAACACTCCCCTTAACTCACGTATTCTACATCCCCACCTTAAATAATCAATAAAAGCCAATAAAGACCTCACAGTCCATTATAGACGTTGCCTTATTAATCTGAGTAAATCATTGACACATTAATCCAAAAGCCTATGCTTTTATTACATACCTTTGGACAGTTATCAATACAAATATGTAATTTAATTATTTTTGCTAAGATTTTCTTTACCTAGGCATATATATATATATTTAAACAAGCTCACAGCTACTTTGTATTTTTGGTTTAGTTATTGTTAATCGTAATGTCTAATATCATTACTGAATGTGAGTGGTTTTAAATATACGATATTAGCAAACTGGGTAAGAAGTGTAGTATTAAAGGAAATGCATCAACATTCGGTAGGATGGAACATTTAAAAGCTCACTGTTGATATATTGGCCCCAGAATATCGGAATTAAATTGAAAACTTTTTAGTTTGTTTTTCAGTTCAGAGTCATGTGTTCTTCCCACTCACCCAAACCCTTCCATTGTCGTCTTTGTTCCATGTACTCAACTTTTCATTGCGGTTAAATGGAATGGACTTACTTGTCTACACTTCTACACTTAATATTATAAAGAGGAAAGATTTGGTTTTTGGTTTATTTGTTTGCAATGGATAAACTCAAAACTACTGGACCGATTTTAAAATTTCTTTCACCGATATAAAGCTACATTATCAGCAAGTAACAAAGGATATATTTTATTTTGAAAATTTAATTTATTCTTCATAAAAATGTCGATAGTTTTACACAAGGTATAAAAAATTGCCTTAAAAATATGCTTTCTCCGCGTGCGCTGCAAAAACTATTGGTATTACATAAAAAAATACTATACATATTGAACGTTCTCACTAATGTGAACAAAAAATTCCGTGAGACAATATATGTAATTATTATAGTTATGTTACAATAAACTTTTTTTGTTGAAATTAGTCAACTAAAACACGGATGCGAACAAAAAGTGATTATATCCGTATCATGATATGAATCCTTATCCAAATCAATTATTTAATCATTTAAGCTGTTTACGTAGGAGTAAACTACTTTATAAATTATTCAAATCGGTACATTGGTTTTAAAGTTATGAAGAGTATAACAAAATAAAAATTGTCGTGGGTTTACACTATAATCTATAATAATAAAAGGAAGTGTTTGTCTGTGTGTGTGTGTTTGTTTGTTTGTGTGCTATGCCCAGCCAAATCTACGAGATGCAGAGATCTGAAATTTTTAACATAGGTGGGTGGAAGGGGGTCTGAATGCACCTCGAATTCGAATTTTTTATCTCTAATTATCTTTTCAATTAGGCTATTTTTAACAAATTTATGAAGGGTCACGGGTGACGCCGTGCGGGATTGCTAGTCAGTGAATACGTGTAGAATTACCTGATAAGTTGGCTCAGCACCAGCAACTTTGACTGGTTTGCTTACTATGTGTATAACATTAAACTATTATTATTATTATTGTTATTATTATTAGCTCCACGTCTTACTACCCGTTCGGGTTATACGAACTTACGCTAATGTGCAATGGTAGGGTGCTTGTGAGGTGAAATGGAGGATCTACAGTTTGACATAGAATCCAAACCACGGTGGAGGTCTGAAATTCCCCACATTCACAAGTTGTGATTAAAACACGTCTTGTCAGAGGTGAGGGAAGGGTTTGGTAATCAGATAAATCTATGCTGGGACCAAAGATTGAAACCCGTACCCCAGCATAGAAGTCCGACACCTTACCTCTAGACCTTCAGGTCACCCTACATTAAACTAAATGCTTCCACTGTATAAATATTTAATTTATTTTGCCTGAAAAAATATACTTTCTGTGAAAACTGCAAACACACACTGACCTTTTCTCTCGTCCTCTTCCACCTTATCTTAAATTAGTGCTCACTACGTGAAGTCCGGATGGCTAGTAACTATATTATTGTACATCCATTACTGTTTCCAGCCATTGGCCTGGTCAGTTTTTTTTATTCAAGCCATATATTTTCTACTACCAGCTTGCTAGGCCTGTCGTAGCTTCATAAGCCTTATAATTCATCTTAAGACTAGGACAGGAACAGCATCCAATCTCCAGCCGTTAATGTTTAAGAGAAAATCCATAATTTCATCAGTTATAAAATTTCAGCCAATCTGGGTATTGAACCTGGGACCCTTATTTCAGTAGGCAGATACGCTACTGACTGAGCTAAGGTGAGGCTAGTAATTATTGTGCTATTTTTCAAGGGTGTATAGAAAGCCTTGAAAAATCCAGCTAGGCAACTCCCCACATAGATATGGCTTTCGGGTGGTATCATTTGTTCACACTATCTATCTACAAGTGACATTGAATGATTGATTAACCACAGTTATCACAATGCTTTTTTAAAATTTATTTATAGCGATTCGAGCTATTATCTCTTAGGAGTGGACACACTCAGAAATACTCTTCTGAATTTACACCACGGGTAAATTAAATTTTGACCCCACTGATGAATCAAACCGTAGCTTAGGCAGGTCGATAATTTACTGGAGATAAGTGCCCAAGGTCAAAGGTGAGCTGTTATTGATATGGTGTCAATTTATTGGTGCCCCACACGACCATGGCAAGTAAATAAGAGTTATTTGCACTTGGAACAGCCTTTAGATTCGGGTTTTTTTTTGTGCACACTCAACGTAAGTCATTAACGATTTTACTCGTGTGCTAAGGTTGGGAGAAGAGCAGTTTGTATAAAATGTACTCGCATAAACGTGGAACTAGGATAGTATAATCTCATGTAAATTATTACGTAGGGAAACACCCTGATTAAATTCGGCTGGGACTCAAACCTTGACTACCATCAATGGTGTCAAAGCTGTGCGTGAGTCTAACGACGTAAAACACACGACCACCAGTTCAAGTAACATAATAAATTTTTCAATCGTTGATAACAGTTGTGACAGTTCCTAAATGTCCTGTTCCCTTTTCAAAACGCTTTATACATCGACGTATTTTTTCTAAATTTCAACCCCAAATCTAAGGGAAAATATCAACTTAAAACCCGGGATGAAATTTAATATACAAAACTAAAGAGAAATTTCAACCTCAAATACTAAAATATAAATAAACAAAATAAATAAAGTGCAAATCTAAGGAAAGATTTCAATTTAACTCCATTGAGAACCTCAAATCCAAATATAACTTTCAGACGAATCAAGATGGAGACCCCTAACTATACCCCCGGTAACGCCGGGTACTTGCAGCTAATATAAAATACTGTATGTATTAATGCTCATCTAAATACACGTGTGTAGTAGTACTATCGCTAAAAGTAGTTTTGAGTTTTACTTTCATTATTTACGCGCTGCGCCTCGCCTGAGCAGATTAAGAAGTTACTGTGGATTCACACGTTCGCTGAAAACCTAGCGCAGAACAGAAACGTGGTCACGTGACGCGTTCTAAGCCAATCACAAGATTTCCGCTTAATCGGCGTGAGCTGTTTTGCTGAAGTTCAACTATTAGCTATTTTGTCCGCTCTGTTCGAGATGTTATGCACAGGAGAACCAATCAAATCTCAGAACCAACCATCTCAGATTAGTGCGCATGCGCATTTGTCAACGCATGCCCTTTAAAGCCAGAAGCTAGCAGACAGTTTCGTTGGCCGTTGTGAGGGGATTTGAAATAACTCGTTAATGTAAAGCGTGTTGATGTATCGGATTGTGCCACGACACAGCATTATAATTGGTAATCAACCATCGGGACAATGTTCTAAAATATAGGTTCATCCACTAGAAAATAAAATATGTTGATAATCAGCTGTGTTAAAGCGTTGCAATGCATCATGGGTCAACTTGAGGTGTGTGAATTACTGCGCAGATTCTTTCTATTTTTCGGTGAGCATGTGAATCAAGCTTTAGTGTCCTGGTAAATAGACCAATATATCGCCTTCACCGTGTATAGCAGGCTCGTTAGAAGAACATACTTATTTGACACTCCAATAAGTCACTAAAAATAATATTATCATAGCACAAAACCATAGGTTCTGTAGGTCTTACTTGTGCCAATTTCGAGAGTTAAAAGATAAATCTGGTGGCCTTTGGTTACTTTGTAATGATTCTTACATGATATAAGAGGTTGTTTTTATGTCGATTCGACTATATAGCAGCCAGCTACCTCGTAGCTCCGCAGGTGTGCATCGGGCGGAAGTTTATAACGACCGCGCGCGCTTGTGTCGCGAGACAGGGAGAACAACCCCTTCTCCCCCCTAAACAACATTTCCCGTTTTCACCTTCCCACTTCAGCGTCGATGATTGAAGCGTCTACACACTGCTGGCACGGTTGGTGAAGAAACGGGTGGATTAAAAAATATAGGGGATGGTTTCAAGTCGAAGGAATTAGTTGGCTTATACTTAATAAACTTAACGTGGAAATGTAGGGTGCGCGTTAAAAAGCAATGTTTTAAAATGTTTTACATCAAAACAATTATTTTTTTTGTTAAAATAATTCAAATATTGCTTCATTACAAACATATAGTTTAATTTTCTTCACATGGTGATAATCAATAGCTCTGAACATCTGTCCAGGATGCCCTGGAATTTAATGACATATTTTTCTTCTCATTTAAAAAGTTTCTCATCTAATGCCACTATGCATTTGACAGATATTCGACAACTGTTGATATCACCATGCGAAGAAAATTAAACTTAATGTTTTCACTGAATATATGTTTTATTTATTTCGACCTGCCTCGGTGTCGTAATTAGCTAACGCGCTAGTTTCGTGTTGAGCTAGACTGCCGAGGACGGGGAGATTGAGTTTAGAATCTAGGTTGGGTGAACGGGGGGTGGTTTTTCCCAAACGATATTACCTTCTCTCCCACGCAAATCCGGGTTCACTTCCTCTAAATTCGACCTTTACAATTCCTAACCCATTAGCGTAATCAGTAGATAAGCATATATCCCGAACGGTTAGTAAGATGCAATGCTAGGTAAAAATACTTATCATGGTCAAAAAGTGTATAACTACCTTTTTCTCTCCTTCCCTACATCCCCGCCTTAAGGCTATATCCGTGTTATTTAAAATCTAACTTAACCCAATACGGTATATATAGGCCTACTAGTAAAACGCTTGATTCTGCAGCCAAGAACTGTCCTGTCAGAGAAGTGAAACCGTCTGGGCTGTATGACTTAATCACGCCAAGTTGGCAGATAATAAAGACTTAAGCACGCTAATCCGCCTTAAATATATCCGACCATGATCTAAACCCCAAGCTCTCTGTCACCAAAAAACCATACTAGTTGACTCGGACCTTCAATTCGCGTTCCCATCGATGCAGGTTGTATAAACGCTAAATTATTTAGACACTTCATGGAATATTAGATTTTTTATAAATATATAATAGAGGCATTTTGGTTTGGCTACATTGTTAGTATGACTTACGTCGGGTGAACTAGGGTATGTAAATCGATTTGTGATGTTCAAGTTTGATTTCAGCCAAGGTCTGAAAGTGTATCCTCCTTGTTCCCCTTTTATAATTTGACAATTGATGGTCTTGGGTTTGGTTTTTGAATTTACCCTAGAATTAAGTGGCAATAAGCCACTCTTGTTCTATACTTAGATTTTTTGATATTTATTTTGTATTAATTATAAGTTTTGCTATCGTTCGATGGAGCAAATTACTTGACCAAGTTTCCCCTAGCTCAAGATAATATAACTCTTTAGCGATTGTTAAAACTAATTCAAATAGTTTCAAATTTCTAATAAATAGGTCGTATAAAATGCTTTAATTATTAAAATGTTCATTTTAAATAATGTAATTTAAAAAAATTAGTGTGTTCTTTTAATCTTGGGTCAGGTCCTAAATGATTTTATGTAAATCATAACTTACTTGAATTAATAGTCCAGAGTTTGTATACGGTCAAATCATAGAAGATTAATTTTTAAAAAGTTTTTTTTTGTTACCATATAATAAAGCCATAACTTTTTTTCAGTTGTCAAATAAGTAATTAAGTCTTTAATAACGTAAAACCATATTACAATACTTTATTACCATGCCTGTCTAACTTCTACCGTATTTTTTTTATGGCGCAGTAAATGGCTGAAAATGGTAGTAATTCCTTTAACAATAATGCAATAAACTGTTGTATTGTACTTTCTAGCACGCAATCTAGAGGTTAAATACATTTCGCACACTCAGCCCCCCTCCCCGCACCCCACCAATGGGCGGCCGAAATTAATGACGTGAGCCACGGAACATTCCACCTCCCACCCCAACCTTCCTGTCAATTTTACCCCCCTTCCCCACACCCCATTTTCTTTCAACCCTAAATTCAGAGGTCCTTCCGTCGCAGGCAGACTTTTCTTTCATCTCCACCTTAACAAAAGAGGCCAGGGAACGAACATGCTTATCGCTCTTTATGAAATAAGAAAAGGGAATAAAAAAATGCCCTTCTTTCCCGTGACAATTGCTGTATGAGGGAGCTTTGATAAAGTTTTGAAAAAACAACCTTATATCCGCCTGTATTATACATGGTTGAGAACGTAACCACTTTCCCTGCCCGTCACTATAATTTTTGCATCGGTGATCACTCGGTCTAAGGCACTAAGCTTGAAATATACTGGATTTCCGGTGACGTGGAAGATGAGGTTTGAATCTCAGTTAGGTGCACTTGGGAATAATTCCCACGTATGCTTTATCCCCGTGGTTTCCATATTCTCTCAGCACAATTGAGTACACTTCCTCTATACTATACTTATCATCCCTACCACTTGGATTAAACTATTAACAACTCTTGTGTTTAACGTAATATTTTTTTAAACCATCACTTAATTGAAATATATATAAGATCCCAAGTTTATTTATATAGGCCTAAATACTCAGCTATCCTTGATTCCTTGGTTCTTAAGAATATTTGTTAGGGAAATGTTTACAAGCAATACATATATTAAATTTAATTACGTTAATGTAAAAATACTTTATAATCTTTAATCTACAAACTATTTGAACATTTTAATGACTACTGGCCACCCGCTTACGAAGTCATTAATGTTTAAATGAAATGATCAACGTGCAATAGTGTTCGTGTAAATTTACGATTTCTAGCCGACTGTATCACAGAGTTGATTGGCCTGTGATGCACGCTCTTAAACCTCTATATTTGGACTAAAAAAATGTTCACTTCTCATAAACAGTAATGGTTCACCATTAATACTTTATACTATACTAATTTTAGATAACTCAGGACTTAAATGCGTATTAATTACAAGATTATATCAATACATGATTCACTTGAAGAGAAACACGCTTAGTATAAACCCCAAACTCTCATGCACATAAAAGGGGACTAGTTCAGAATAATCGGATCAAGGTTATATATAGGCTAATTTTCATATGAAGAACCTTATCTGAAATCTAGAAAGTAACTAGATCTACTCTCACATATTCATACGTCAAGTCACGTGATCAGCAACTCTCACGTTTGGTAGATATTATCAATACAATATATAAAATGACACACAGTAAAATACTAAAATGTTATCAATATTGACCACATTAAAATGCTAGTACTGTATTTTATCAAAGGCACTTGCTGTGAAAATTTGACGGTAGGATTGTAACTAGTCTTACTAATCACTTAACCAAGTGAACGAACGATCTTTTAAAACAGGGGTCGGCAACCTATGCCCCGGGGAACGATTTTCAATGGTACGCTGAAGTGATTTGAATAAAAATAATATAAAAGCTTTATTTTTAATTAAAACCGTTGAAATGAATAATAATTTTAATAACAATGTGTTTTATGTTTCAATGATTCAATGGTTTTGTTTCAAAGTTTCAGAATAATGTCTTCAAAACTTAAATTTTAAATCAAGTGGGTCTTGCATTCTGTTTGGCCGCATGACTTTCTGAACTGGCAAGCTGGATATTTAAATAAACACATATCAAGGCCAAATCATATTTTTTGATATATCCTTTGTACGACACCTTAGCTTAGTCGGTAGTGTGTCTGTCTTCTGATCTAAGGCTCCCAGGTTTGATTCCTGGCATGCTCAAAAAATGCATCATTGGTGAAATGTGGGTTTCCCCTTTAACGGTGATAAATTAACGGCTAGGGGCTGGATGTTGTGTCTGTTGTATAATTAGGTTAGTTTATAAGACGTGTGCTGATATAATCATTAAATTCAGAAAATGCACATTAATTACCTAAAATAAATAAACGAGAAAAGTATTTAATATATCCCTAAAATTAAGGGTATTTTAATGATCCATGAACTTTGAACACTTTTTAAAAGGCTTAAAACAATTTTGTGCCAAATTTATAACTAAAAAGTGTTTCATGTGATTATTAAAATAATATCTTCTCCCCTAGGTGACATTATTTCAAATTAGTTTACTGACAGCATTAAAAAAAAATCTTTCCTAATTAATCCTAATCCGCAATCATACTGGTCCTAGTTTTTAAATACATTTCAAAGCTTCAATGGTAACAACACAAACAAAGGCTTCCTTTACACAAACATAATAAAAGAATTACATGCTGAAAGGTTTATCCGTGTAATCTAATGCATGTGAAGTTAAGGTCGTGTGCTCAAAGCCGAGCCCTCTGGCTCTAGCTTGTTAAAAGAGCTTATCGCCAATTTACTCTCCGTGTAATAATTTCTGGGTGTGTGAGCGCTAAAGGCGCATCACAAATCATTGTTCACACTCCAATATGTTCAGCTACACATCATCTACTCTGTATAGCTCTGATCCCCGCCATCATTAATTCCCCCATCAATTCTCCATTATCCCGCTAACCTAACCTAACTTAACCTGACCTGTCCTCGTTAGTGGCTAGAGGAGGCTCTCTCGCAAGCCTTGAGGAAGGGAGGGGGGGATGTTTCTCTCCCTCCACTAAGGGGAAAGATGAAACCACGACGCCCCAATATAGATTTCTTTAAAATCACCCTCCTTCCTTTTTCCCCCACCCCTTCACCGTCTATAGCCCACCCTCAACGTTTCTTGTAATTAAGTTTGGGTTTAATTCTTGGCTGTTGAATGGGAACTGCACGAAAATTGTCTGTTTTGCTCTTTTCTTAATTTCTCGGCAAGGAGGGTTGGTTTTGCTTGCACCCAATTGCTTCCAGCGATAACGGTAGGTGTTTCTGCCTCGTTGTAGTGTCGTAGTAATCTACCAGGAGAATCGGACTAGTAGGACCACAGCCTCCCCATCTTCCCAAGTTTTTGCCTAACATTCTTTCTTAATCTTCTCACCAAACTAAAAAATGTACTACCCACTTCAGTGGCCACATGGTTTAAGGTGTCACCCTCTCAATATACTGGACTGTTGAAAACGGGGAGATTGGTCTACGAATCCCGGGTGGGTGTACTGAAGGTAGTTTTTACCACATTCTTTTTTTTCCACTCTCCTTCCACTCAAATATGGATACACTTACTTAAAATTCAACATTCCTCATCACTAACACATTAGCATAATTATAAGTTACATATGCGTTTAGCCATAATGGGTACTAAGACAAGGCACTAAAAAAATGCATGGGGGTCTAAATTTACAATAACAAATGTATTTGGACAGCTATCATGCCTGGGTTTTGTTTTTATCTTGGTCTCATATGGATGACCTAAAACCTCCACTGGCCAGCGGAAATGTAAGCACCTTAATAGTATATCTTTTAAATTGAAAAATAACACCTGGACACGGGGATCAAACCCGGAACCTTCCGAATAGTATGCCATTGGTTGTATTACCACTGGGCAGGAGTGGAGGTGCAGGTTCCAAACTACCAGGAACCACAAATGTGATGGCCTTTGACGTACTGTACATTCAGAAATATCACTGGAACTATGTTATGTATGTTGTGAATTAGCGTGGTGAATTATTAATATTTGTAATATCATTGAATGTAATCCTGAGTACATTTAAGTTACATTATCGATGATTGCATAGCTGTTTAGTTCACTTTAAAAAGTCAGCTTGTTCTTTCTAATTATATGAGCAAAAATACCCCCAGATTGTTAGAAAATATAGCCGGGAGTCTAGTTTGTATATAGAGTGTATTTTAATTGGTGTCAACTATTCTAGCGGCGTATTCCCATCGAACAAACACTAAGACCATATAAACATAGGTCTAGAAACCCTTAGTTTTGGAGTTATTCAAGTTTTTCCTCAAAGATGGATTGATCATGGCCCAATGGGTTCTTATCTCTGAGGACATTTGAGGTCCATTGTTTTCTCAAATTCTGTGCCTGATGTTGAGGTTTTAAGAGAGCGCATCGTAAATGGATGTGAGCAAATACTACTTAACACCACCTCAATTGGATTCATCAGAATATGACAAAGCATTGAACGCAGTCTCAACAGGACACCAATTTGAACATTTTTTTTAGCAAAATGTTATGTCTTCTTGTGTTTTTGTTTGTTATTGTTAGACTTTCTCTTGTTTAATTGCATTACTTCTTCTGTTGGATTGCTTATTAATTAATAATTAAATTCCTCCTACCTTATAAACTAATTGTTTCTAGGCCCATGTTCATTTGAACTTTTACTAGTGTTTCATGGATGGGAATAACTGAGCACACGAATTGCGGAACAACTAATACGGATGCACACAGGGGCGCACCCAGGATTTTGAGCTGGGGG